>JAQFVV010012904.1:0-257500 GCA_028023455.1 Epiperipatus broadwayi
TGTGTCAAAACATGAATAGAATATTATTAATAGTAATAAAAAATATTTATCAGCTACAATATTAGCTGCAACCCAACAGCTAAATATTTACTGATATTTAAGGCAATTGAATACAATTCTTGGGTCAAATAGTAGTTAAAGTCACAACACCTACTAAAACTATTCACTTACCTTTTGCTGTGTCAGCAGGTGAGCAATAGTTTCTTAAGTAATGACTGGTCTAATCACTTGGGTTTCGCAGTGATTAGAGTGAACCAGCTCACAAGTAGCAAAAAAATCAAATGAGAGCTACCAAAGTGTGTTTGATAAAAATTTAGGATCTGAAGACATATATGTTAGTCTTGAGGCATAATCAGAATGTCTATGAAATCAAAAACAAAGTGATGAAATGCAGATAGGTGCTCATATCTTGTACTGCAAGTATACTGAAACCATTAAATGAGTTCCAGCAGTTGCAATAAATATAAAAAGATTGCAAGAGATGGATGTTCAAACCATGGGTGGATTGCAACACCACAGACACAAAGACTAGCTAAAATTGATTTACAGCTCACTAGTCACATGTAAAGGGTCTAGAGGATTCACAGACATAAGAACTGATGATGAAGATAGCAGACTTACTGATGAAGAAACCTACTGATAAAGACATCAAAACTGGTGATAATGGAACAATACCTGAATAATCCAATAAGTGACCAATATATCCACCTATATAACTCAGTGACTACATTATCCAGAGATGATTTTAACCAGGGAGAGTAGAAGGAATATTAAAGCTTAACTTGCCTTTAAATAATGAAGCTGACAAAATTACAATCTTATCTTGAACAGAATTGGCATTTATAATGACAGACTCAATGTTTAGAAATAAAAATAAAATCAATGACAGAAACTGGTCAAAAGACAAAGATGTTCAGTGAAAACAGGGGAGTTTATTTAAAGATACAGTTAGGCAACAATGAGTCTATTGCTTCATATTTGATTGCAAAAGCAGTAAGGCACATTTATCGTCAAAGCGAAAGCTGCTAGAGACTAACCAGACACAAGGCAAGATGTCATGATATAGCTGGACCTGTTAAGTATACCTAGAAATGCACTTAAAAACCCTTATTTCAACAGTTGTACAGTAACTAGACATTATATCTAACCAATCGCATGAGGCAAACGGTATATCATATATTTATACAAATATATAATGTAAAGTTCTTAATAAAATATTTAAACGTGTTTGCAAGTCTGTGTTTATTGCGACTGCATATAAACATAACATTAATAAAGTTAATTATATTAAAAAAATAAAAATCTTAAAAAAACTTGTCGGTTAATAAGAAATAAAAGAACAGTTCCTTCCCTTTTTCAATCGAATGAAAAATTAAAATTATTAAAGGCTAAGTAACTTAATTCATTATCTTTTTTTTTTGGAAGAAGAAATAGAATTAAATGACTTTATAATATTTAAATACAAGTATACTTTGTAAATATTACAAATATTTTTAAATACTACTCATTAAAACGAAATTATCTATCTCTCTCAAAAGTAAATAAACTTTACTGCAGTATTTTTATAATCACTTTTCTTTTTTTTCTCAATAATAATTAATGAAAAAGTGGACAAATATTAAATTATAAATTCAAATTATTTATTTAATTAAAATATGACATACTTTTGCCTGGGATATTTTTTCTAAAACGATAGCCTCATTAGTGACATTGTCCATTAACAATTAAAATATATACATTATTAGTTTTATTTTATACTTGTTTTTTTAAAGGCTAATGACTGTATACATATATAATTCAAGTGAAAGGGGAGTCAAATTAAGATAAATAGATGATTATATAAATTTGTGGATGAATATTTAAATGATCAGACATATAGATAAACAGACAAATATGTAGATAGACCCAGATGGATAGATAGATTATTACTTGATAAATAGATAAATGAAAGACAGCTATACATATAGTTAGGCAGTCAAATAGGCAAAAAAATACATTATCCGACAGGTAATAGACCAATAAGAAGTCAATTATACATAGGTATGTAGTTAATTATATGTAAATATAGGTCGCCTAGAGGAATATAAAAATAGATAGATATAGATACTTTTATAAAGATAAATAGATAGGTGAATATATAGATTTATTAAATGATAAATGTGTATATTGAAAGACAAACATACATTATGGCAAGCAGTTAGAGAGTCAGAAAATTGATAGAAAGAGAGAGCGATAGAAAAAGATATATATAAACATATAGCTAAATAATTAAGTATGTGTTTGTAAGTGTATCAGTAGAAGAATAAGATAGATAGATAAATGAATCGATAAATGAGTTATTACGAAAACAGTGTAAAGGCATGAAGGTGAATAGGCAAACAACTCAAATTGCAGACAGGTAAAAATATAAATAGTTAAACGAATAGAAATTCTTACACGAATAGGTCAATTGGTCACATTAGTTTAATAACAAAAATATATATATGTAAATATAAAAAGTATTATAGATCAATTAAATTGTTTATTTTTTCCCTAAATTTCTATATTACTGTTTTACTCAGATCAACCAACAATAAGATTAGAATGTACAATATGGAATATATAAACCATAATACCATCTTTTCTTTTAAATGGAAAAAAAATATTGTCACTGCAGATGCAACATTTCAGCCTAACTATGTCTATAGAATTATCTATTATTTATCCATTAAATTATCAAGTCATTGTCAAGCGTTGTTAGCCGAGAGATCAGCACAGCCGCCTTGCAAGCAAACAGTTGGTTGCAGACGGTTATTGCGGGTTCGCCTCCATGCTATGACATATGGAAAAAAAAATTATCAAGTCATTATAAAATAAACATTAATAAATAATAGTTATGTCTTAAGATGGCTAATAAGATTTTGCTGAAATGTTAATTTTTGTTAAGAGATTAATTTTTTTATTAAAAAAAAAGAAGTTTATCTGTATATTTAAACTTTGGTTGTCGTCGAATAGCTATTGTATCCCACTCGATGGCACAGTTTTCACGCTTAAACTATAAAATATGATCATTCCCGGGCTGTTAATTATAATCATTTTGATATGTTTTTTGTAATGCGAAAATAAAAACAAAATAAAATCGTCTTTTTTAAATATTACTTAATTTTAAATATTATTTTTTTATTAACGTATACAAATTAAATGATAATAATAATTGTAAAATAAAATAAACAAATTACAATTTGATTCATCTTTTTTAGTTTGCTTTTTATTAGAAAAATCAAGTTTCTATCGGAGATTTTTTTACTGGGGTTACGGCTTTTTTTTTTGTTGTTGTTGTTTACCGCTAGTTTTTATTTCAAATAGAATGATAACTAAAAGTAAAACTTGTTACGCTTACGTTTAGGGTTAGATTTAGGGTTAGGATTATGGTTAGTTTTAGGGTTAGTTTTAGGGTTAGGATTAGGGTTAGTTTTAGGGTTAGGTTTAGGGTTAGATTTAGGATTAGGTTTAGGGTTAGTTTTAGGGTTATTTTTCTGTTGTTTGTAATGTTAAAATAAAAAATATCAAAATCGTATTTTTGTAAATATTTTTTTTTACTAACATCTATAAAATAATGATAACTATAAATGTAAACTATATTCAACAAAGTATAACAGTAGTTGGAGAAAAGAAAGAAACTACAACTTTTTTAAACAACGACAAATATATATAATAAAATGTTTTTGTATGTTTTTTATGACATTTAAAAAAACTGTGTACAATTGTACTTTTCTTACGGGATATTTTTGTGTTAACGCTCTTTTTTATTTTAAAAATATACACACATTACAATTTCTTTGTCTCATGAAATGTTACGAACAGTACGTTACTTGACTCATTACCTAATTCCAAATAACTTTATACATATATCTCATCAACATTTACTACTTAAAAATTCAATACACTACGGTGTAAAAAGTCTGTTAATTATTACTTTACAAAATCGGAACATTTCAATACTTTAAAATAAAAAAAAATCAAATGAAAACAACATTTCCATCCAATTCAAAAAAACACACCCTCTCCCCAAGCCGTAACCATTTTATAAACTGTGCGAATTCGGAAAATGTATTTGCTGCTGTAAAAACATACATGCTGTACTGCGATGCGACTGTGCGAATTCGGAAAATGTATTTGCTGCTGTAAAAACATACATGCTGTACTGCGATGCGACATAGCGGCCTGCAATCTGTAGCACAACAAAAAAGTTGTATTATAGAAAATGCAGGTTCGAAGGTGTCGGCTGTGGATACAGCATTTTTATGTGTTTTAGCGTGAAAACAACCCCATCCAGTGTGATATAGGGCTTCTCGACGAATACCTAAACTTTTTTTGTAATTTAAGTTATGTTACTTCATATTTTCTACAAAATAGTACACTGACATTTTTTCAAAAGAAATCTTCTGCAGCAAGATATAATATTAAAAACATTTGAAATAACCTACCCTACTATTTAATTTTTAAAAGTAATATTTAATCACGTGCTGCTTGTACAAAACATTTTCAATAGAAAACAATTGTAATATTTTTAACTATGAGCCAATGAAAATGCATCAATTGATGTTAATATTATAATTTGTTTATAAACTTAACAACAACTACTATTAGTAATAATTGTGATAATAACAGCAGTAAGAATAATAATGATGATGATGTTTTTATGGTAGTTTGAAAACGGGTCTTCTAATTATTTTGAAAAAATTCTACAATAAGAAATCGAAGATTGGGATGTTCTGCAATTATCAGTACAATATGCCACAGCTCGTCCAGAATAATGCCTTCATATAGCAGAGCAATATATTTGTGTCTGTTGCTGATAAAATGATTGACTGAAGAGGGGGATGTCTTCTGAAAGACATATAATTATTTTGTATACCGTTATTAAATCTGTCATTAATCGACTCAATTTCATCAGTCCAAAGTGTGGGTGATAATTTTCTTGTGTTTGTAAATAGAGCTCTTTTGTATTAATTTTTTAAAAACGATGAAAAAAAATTACTGTTAACTGATTTTGAGATCTTTTTTAGCATTAATTAGTTGCAACTTGTAGCTTGCAGCATTGACATAGGTTTTGGTAGACTTGAAATCTGTGATGGCATGGAGATTGTATTAGTATCATTCACTTGAACATATAACTTGGTGGTCGCCATTTTAGTGGACTTTTCTACTGAGCAAAAGTTTGTTTTATTGAAAACTTCCAGCAGTTAATTGCTTTTGTCAAGGGAAAAAAGTTTAAAACAGTTCACATATTTATTATTAATGTATACCTGATTTTTATTTCACAAATGGTTCAAATACATATATATGTAGGATAGCAATCTAGCATTGGCAAGGTTTACTGCAAGACATTAAGCAACTATGATTTCATCATTGTGAATCCAGACCATCAAAACAATATCACTGTGGCATTCAAAAATGCATCCTCAGATGTGACATCAAGGATTTACAAAAGATGATGGAGCCATTTGGCAATGTTATTGTGTCCGTATCAGTATATTTTAGTGATACATCTGTGCCAGTCTACAGCAATGACTTAAAATTTAAGCTCAGGTTACATGTAGATATAGATACAAGCAACATCCTCATCCAAATAGAAGATCAGGAGGCCATGCTATGCCTCTTTATATAGGAGGACTCAAACCACAGAGCTATTCATGCAGAGAGTATGATCACCTTGCAACACATTATAATATCAGCCAGAGTTCACATGCACAATTACCATATCTCAACAACAGTCACTCTGAAGGTAATAATCACCCAAACATGGTTATCATGGAAACAAATGTTAAAAACATAGTTCAAAGTTGTTCTCAACCTGAAAAACCACTTACCCCCCCCCATAGTTCAAACTATAAACAAAGCTAATTGCACCATAAATTAACTGAACAACACACATCCACCAATTTAAACCCCATCAAAATAGTTCCAGAGCATGCCTAACACATATGTTCCAGTATCCACAAGCACTACCCTAACTGAATCACACCAAAACAGCTCCAATCAGACAAACAACACTATTGAAACAAATGTTCTGCACGTCACCATAAGCAATACTTCAATTTTTATTGTGAAAGCATTCACATCATGGATACCACTCATTAAACTGACCACAACAGAGGCTGATAGACCACCTGATTGATCATTAAAAACCCACTATGCAAAGTGAGGTAAAATGCAAACCATTGTCAGTCTAAACATAATGACCAGCTCCCCACCAGGTAATCTCATATCAATGAATCTCACTCACAATACAACCACTGACTCACACCTATCGAGATAGATATACTCAATACCCACAGACGTCACAGCAGAACAATGATGCTGTAGCTGATTTTCCACCTGAATACTACACCTACATGAACATAGGGCTGCCTCCCATCCAACCATACTGATACACCAAATAGTACTCAGTTAAACCTATCCACTTGCCAGACTTAGAATTTCATCACCCAAAGCCAGGTCTTATGATCAACTTAAATCACAAGATGTGCTACTCAGCTCAGCAACAGCAAAATGACTTCACAAAATCCATAACAAACACTGTGTTCACCACTGTATTATTGCATTTGAATAAGCTGTAGCAGTTAAAAACAAGCAACCCCTGCAACACCACTAGGAAATCGCAGCCTAAAAGTCTTGAAAAAACATGTCAAGCTCAAAATCAAGACCAACAGAAATATCCATGGGTGTGTTACAACAAAAATCACCTGAATTCTCAAGAAAGTTGATATTAATACAAATAAAAACACATGTCTAATGAACTAACATGATCCCAGCCAACTAGCCTAAATGCAACCATAACCAAAAAAGACCCCCAACAACACCCACACCAACAATATACTCATAGACCACCATTCAACCCTCTATATCAATCATTGTTCATAAATAAAAGAACACAGATAGAATTACAATTTAAATCTCCATAAAATATATATATGTAAAAACCTAAAATCTTTGTACATATGCAAACCTCAATACTGACTTGGAAATTTGTACACAAGTTACATTTAATCTTTGTTCATGTACACTATAGTTGAAATATACATAAATATGTTATTTCAATGTCCTTTAAATAATCCAATGCTTTTTTCCATTCAGAAATGTAACCCCTCTCTGACCTATATAATACTATACATTAAAACTATGCATATAAATAGAACAATTATTTACTTTAAGCATATGTGTGCCAAAGGAAATCATAAACTGGTACAACAGCTAAAATAACATCAATAATAACAAAAAAACAGCCACTCAAGAATTAGTACCATTCCAACTCCCAAAAAAAGAAAAGGAAGAGAACGTAAGTAATATGAATTAACTTTCAATTTTAATCATTGCCTTTATCTCATTGATTTCTCATAACAAATATTATAACCGTACAGTATTTATTTGTATCAAAATTAAATGAGATAAATTGCTTTTAAAATTACTGCTTCTGAACATATCTTAAATATTAAATTAGATATTTATTGCTAAAAAAAAAAGTTTTTCAAAGAGCTAATTTAACATATATACACATAATATCAAAAGGATTATGATCAAGTAGTCGAGAGTGCTTCTACCTGATATATTTATGATTTGGATTTTGAATCCAGGTGAACATTTTTATAATCAAGTCTCAAACTCACATAGGATTTCTTTTGATGGACAATCTTTAGGAAGCTATTTAGCCATTCACCAGTTGTTATCAAATGGATGTCTATCTGTTTTTAGTTCACTGATAAAGACTCTATTTTAAAGTTGAGCATTGATGTCCAGACTATAATAAAACTTGTGATGTGAACTTTTACCCTGATAAATGTGGTTCCACATACATGTAGTCACTGAAGTCAAGATAATCATTAATTTTTGCTTATTTGTGAAATAAAAGTAAATTAGTTCACAAAGATATGATTCTTATGGAATTAGTAGTTCTAACATTTTCTGTATTAGTTTTCTAAATTTTAGTTTTCTTCAAATTTAGATTATAGCAGTTTTATTGATGTATGGCCAAAATTATTACAAAACATTCTTATTACAAATTTTATACCCATGCACCATTTAATATTATATATAGTGAAGCCATAAATGTGCTGTGCAGATATACACCACTTCAAATGTATGCTAATCAAAATGTAAATAAAAGCATCAAAATTTGTAAATTTGGTAAATTTTATGAGTCTGTTTTACAAATGGTATCCTAGCAGCCAGCATTTATCGTGGAGCACAATAACTAAATCTAATGTGGTTTCATTTTGTATCTTTTGTGTGTCAAACAAGTTAACGCAAATATTTTTATTTTTCATTTACTTTCAAAAGTTTGGTATAGTACAGTATTTCAATTATTAAAATGTTTTATATGTGTAAAATACTTTCCATAAAAACTAAAATGAAAGTTATTGATTTGTAGCAAAAGAGAAAAAATCATGTATCACAAGTGGAATATATTCAAAAAGAATAAATAATCTATTAGAGAAACTACAAAATGAGAAAAGCATTTCCGTGCCATGATTTTTTGTACTCCTAAAATATCTAAAATTATAACCATGGAAAATATAATTTTGGTAAGGCATTAAATTTATGAATAGAAAACATGAAATGGTAAAAAAATTCTGTAGACATTATTTTATTGCATCAGAAAGTGTAAAGAATATTTCATTGTTCATTTTATTTATAAAAAAAATATGGTACAGTTAATTGTTTATTATTGTGATTTTGTTTTCGATTGAATGTAAATGAGTAAATATATACTTCAGTAAATATATATTTAAATGCTCTTTCTTAATTTTATTATTAATAACTACATTGCATTTTAAATTTTATACTACAATCTTATTTTTTATATATTTATATGTAAAAAGACATCTGCATTGTATCTATATGTAAGTCTGTGCTGAAATGCACTGTATATCTACAGAACAGTACAGTAATAATACATACTATGGTCTTGCATTGGTGGTCGAGAGGTCAGCGTGACTGCCTTGCACTTGTAGGCAGTTGCCCAGGTTGCGGATTCACATCCCGACCGATGCTATGACATTAAAAAAAAAAATAAACAATACATACTATGATGCAAACATGGTTTATAAATAAATCATATAGACTAAAGGGATTTGGAACAAAATATTGTAGATGCCAAAGTACCACAGTGAGCATATTTAAAAAGTTATCTTCTAAATGCTTCATTTTAGCAAGCAATTATTCACAACAATTTTCTTTTATTAATCATTTATTACAAAACCAGAAATTATTGTAATTCACGTATCATTGGAAAACATTAAATTTAATACATCTATAATATTTAAGGATAGGTGAATAATGATATTCTCCATTTTTTAAATCTTTCACATTTTTAACTCATATTACTATGGTCTTATATCTTCAAAAATTATGATTATATATGCATATACCTTGTGACATCCCATCTTAGTGTGTATGTTTGAGCTTTTGTAACTCTAAAAAATAAACAAAATAATCTATTGCAGATTAAATTGTTATGTATGTTTACAAATAATTATTTTTTTATTTCTGTGTGTGTGTTTAAATAGTTGGATCTGGAGTTAATCCTGAAATAATATTTAGAAAGCAGGAAAAGAGATTATATTAAATATATTGCTTCATTTGATGGAAACATGATAAAAGCTAATAATATGTTGGCGATAAAAGAATAGATGTATTTGCTTAGAATAACTTATATTTAGTTTCACATTCTGCACCAATTCATTTTTGGAGTTTTTTATTTATTTTTCAAAGTTAAAAATGGGTAAAATTGGAAGTTATACAACCAACACAAACCTGTAAAAAATATTTATTTTTTTCATATCAAGTACAATGTACATATCAGTATTAAGAATCTTATTAATATACATAAATAATAAATTATTATGTGCATTTTACACACTTCAAATACAAAATTTTATTCAATCTATACTTAAAGGTAACAACATATATATTACAGCTTTCAGATTAGAAAGCAGACAAATATTTTATTTTAACAATATTCCATTATCTGAATGTTTTACTAAAAATGGAAAAGCTTTCTATCAAAATGAAGTGGTCTTGATTTATATATATACATTACGTAGATGAGATCTCAAATTATAAACTATGTTATTCGTTATTAGAACCACATAAGAAATATTCATAAATATAAAGTATAATTATAATCATAAAGCTATTTATTTTCACATTATATATACTACATTTAAATATTAAATAACATAATGTTTTATATATATATGTTTAATTTAGATGGAAGCAAACTATCTTTCACACATGCATTATGAATTGCAAACACTCTTCATCAGTACATATTTTAAACATGGACAGTCACCAATATTTAAAGCTTACTTTTAAATAAACCAACATTCATTGACAGTGCTGTTAATAGGGTGTGATATTATTAAACTGATTTAAAGATCTGATAGTTTAACAATTTCACACTCTATTATCAGTAATAACAATGAAAATCGGGTTATTTAATGGTAAAGACTAAACACGGAAGGCTGCCTATGTTCTTAAAATAGTTATTGATAGAAAGTGCTTGCAATTCATAATAAATATCTGGAAAGATAGTTTGATTTTATCTAAATTATACAAACTTCCTACAATAATTATTATTTTATATTTAATTTTATTTACTAGCACAGAAATAATATGTAATTTAAGCAGAAGAGTTTATATCCCAAGTACATACACTGTAGCTCTTTTTATATCCCAATGACAGCTTGTTGAGTATTGAGGATACTTAGCAAAGAACAAAAGTCTCCATCTTGTGTTGTGGTTTGAGAGTATTCTCAGTACTCAGATATCATTGAGCTATTATAACAGTATTACAGTGCAGGGTATAAAAAATAAAATATTATTATATATTTCTATACTTATATTTTTGTTATTATCATGAATATATGTATTTATATTTTTATTAAAATTTGACTGCAGATAGATGCACATTGTTAATTTTTTTCATCCTATTATATTTTGTATAAATGTGAATAAAAGAATTATTTATTTCTAATAAAATGTATATGCCAAATCATTCATTACTATGGTTTTTTGATTTAATTATTATAGACTTTACAAACTCTAGATTTTACAATGAATTTAAACCTGGGAATATAAATAAACAAATGTTGGAAACTATTTTAAGGTTGGTATCAAAATTTACTATGAATTTATTTTATTTGTAATATTAATGATCCTTTTCTAAATATAGCTTTCATAAATATTTTTATATAAGTTATTCATGACATCCTCATTTATTTCATAATGTAGTTGTCAGGGCAATTTGTAGCATAAGTTACCCACTATCTGCAATGTAGCCTTTTATTTTACTACAATATATATATATTGTAACGATAATGTCGTTACATTAATTTAAAATAAAAACTTAAAAGTTCGCAAATAAAAGTAAAAAAACTAAATGCTAAAATTAAAATGTTTGTTAAATGTATATATATTCGCACAGGTGCTAAACTTTAAAAATATTTTTTTTTAATAAATAAAAAAAGGTATTTGAATGTATTTTTTTTATAAAAAAAGATTTAAAGATAAAAATAGTTTAAAAAAGAAAAAACGCAAGTAAAAATAAAAACAGGTATTACTTAATTCCTGTAATCTGTAAATGGAAATGATTGTTTATTAATTATCCAAAAGCTGTCTAATTAAAAAGTCAGAGAGTAAATTAGATAAGAGAATAAAGAGATTTTAGCTTGACCAATGGAAGCACCAAGCCCCAGCCCGGACCCGAATGAAAATTTGGATTAGTGACGTCTTTGTTCAGTCAATCTGGAGATTTACTATAAAAAGAGAAATATTGAGTTCCAGACAGTTTTTTCGGATTTGATTTGATGAGAACGGTAAGACGCACTTGCCATTCTCTCTCATTTTTTTTTTGTTTTAAAAAAAATATAAAATGAAAAGACTGTGATACAAGAATGGAACCAGCTAATGCTACCTCCAGAACATTATCTTCCAATGGAGACGTCATGGGAATTAAAAAAAGTAGAAACCTGGACTCTTCTACCGTAAGCTATATTGACATGAACTCTAAATTTAAAAATAATTAAGAACTTTCATTCAAGCTTATGAACTTCCATATGACTCTTTTTAAGTTAAAATCAAATTAATAATGTTTAATTTTATATGTTTTCCGATTGATAAAAATCATTTCCATTTTTTTTTCTTATTGTATAAATTATTTATTGTTTAAATTTTAAATGAGGAAATTTAAGGTTGGGTATGGACATTGCATAGATTCGTTAGTGGTTGATAATGTTGTGGTTTTCACATTTGATTAGAATATATGTCAACGATATCACTGCAAGCATCTTACGATGAATGCTAATGGGATTTGTATAGTCCCTATGCAAGTGACGTTTATCGATGACTTTGTATTTTGATCGGTTGTGTTTAATTTGGAATGTTTTTGACCGTGGAATCTGTGCAGCTGATCTGTACTCAACATTTTATTTCCTCATTTAAAATTTAAACAATAAATAATTTATACAATAAGAAAAAAAAATGGAAATGATTTTTATCAATCGGAAAACATATAAAATTAAACATTATTAATTTGATTTTAACTTAAAAAGAGTCATATGGAAGTTCATAAGCTTGAACGAAAGTTCTTAATTATTTTTAAATTTAGAGTTCATGTCAATATAGCTTACGGTAGAAGAGTCCAGGTTTCTACTTTTTTTAATTCCCGCGACATCTCCATTGGAAGATAATGTTCTGGAGGTAGCATTAGCTGGTTCCATTCTTATATCACAGTCTTTTCATTTTATATTTTTTTTAAAACAAGAAAAAACGAGAGAGAACGGCAAGTGTGTCTTACCGTTCTCATCAAATCAAGTACGAAAAAACTGTCTGGAACTCAATATTTCTCTTTTTATAGTAAATCTCCAGATTGACTGAACAAAGACGTCACTAATCCAAATTTTCGTTCGGGTCCGGGCTGGGGCTTGGTGCTTCCATTGGTCAAGCTAAAATCTCTTTATTCTCTTATCTAATTTACTCTCTGACTTTTTAATTAGACAGCTTTTGGATAATTAATAAACAATCATTTCCATTTTTTACTTGCGTTATTTCTTTTTTAAACTATTTTTATCTTTAAATCTTTTTTTATAAAAAAAATACATTCAAATACCTTTTTTTATTTATTAAAAAAAAATATTTTTAAAGTTTAGCACCTGTGCAAATATATATACATTTAACAAAAATTTTAATTTTAGCATTTAGTTTTTTTACTTTTATTTGCGAACTTTTAAGTTTTTATTTTAAATTAATGTAACGACATATTTATATATCGTTACAATATATATATATATATATGTTAATTCTAATATTTTCACAGATAAATGATGATTTCATATTATTATTATTTTGGTATATTCCGTGTGGTAAAATAGCTAAATAGCTGATGCTTTGGTATAATAACAAGTATCTTTTTCAAAGCATTCTCTTTCTCAAATTATATGAATGTGTGTGAGATTTAAAGTCATTTTTATCTTTTTGTTTCTCCTCATACTTAAATTTTATTGGTTGAGAAGTTTTAAATGTTATTTTATCCTCCAGTAGCTTCTTCCAAATGTTAATTTTGTTTAATTCACATCTTTCGTTTACGCTTTTGGGCCTTTTAAAAATCTCTATAGCTTCTCTTAGCAATCTCTGGTCATATTGTTCAATTTTTGCTAGAATATTTGTTTTGTCAAAATTGATATCATGATTAATTAATTTAATGTGAGAATAAATAGCTGATGGATAATCTCTGGTCATATTGTTCAATTTTTGCTAGAATATTTGTTTTGTCAAAATTGATATCATGATTAGTTAATTTTATGTGAGAATAAATAGCTGATGAAAAATCCAATCAGCTATTTATTCTCACATAAAATTAACTAATCATGATATCAATTTTGACAAAACAAATATTCTAGCAAAAATTGAACAATATGACCAGAGATTGCTAAGAGAAGCTATAGAGATTTTTAAAAGGCCCAAGAGCATAAACGAAAGGTGTAAATTAAACAAAATTAACAACATTTGGAAGAAGCTATTGGAGGACAAAATAAAATTTAAAACTTCTCAACTAATAGAATTTAAGTATGAGGAAAAACAAAAAGATAAAAATGATTTTAAATCTCACACAGGATTCATATGATTTGAGAAAGAGCTTTGAAAAAGGTACTTATTATTGTACCAAAACATCAGCTATTTAACTATTTTACCACATGGAATATCCTGAAAATAATAATAATAATAATAATAATAATAATAATAATAATAATATGAAATCATATATATATATATATATATATAATTAACAGTATAAACAATATTGTAGTTTAAATTCTTTTGAAGCACTTTCAATTATGTAGTAATCTTTGTCAGCTTTAACTGAATTTCAATTTTTTTTCAACTTAATGTTACATATATTTCCATAAGCTGTGTATGACCATATTTGCAACTTGCCTATTAATAACATCATTCTTATATTTATCGATCAATATTGCCTCTTTAATTTTCCTCTTTTTATGATTCCTTTCTTCCATTATATATATATATATGGTCACCTTTTGATTGTTAGGAATAGAATATAAAATGTGTAATGATATGACACTTAAAAAAAAATATATAATTTAAAATTGAGATAATAGTAATGCCATAAATTTTGGTATAACATAAATAAATGACTTAGTGCATAAGGATTAAAAGATAGATTTCTGTAAAGATTTAATAACCAACTTTATTTGTGGTCATTGATATTATAATCCAATATATAATTTTAACACAATAGTTGTCAATCCAAATAAACATTGTTACTTATAAATTTGGCTTTAATTTATTTTATTACAATGTTTCTTCAAAAACTAAATAGAATTGTAATAAATGAGAGAAGGAACAACAATAGATTACAAGATAATTTATTCTAAAATTATCACAATAGTAATCTATTTTAAACATAAATATTTATTATAAATTTTATATTTAAATTCAATTAATAATATCATATATATTAAAAATATAATTAGAATTAAAACTTTAATCTTAAAAAAATAATTTAAATTAATTTTGTTTGTAGAATATTTATTGATTTTAATTAGTTTAAATAAAAACATAAAAATATTTAATTTAAAAGTTGTAATAGTTGATTTGGGATATTGACCAATGAGATTTAAGTAAGTAGTTTTCTGACATCACTTTATGCTAAGGTTTTTAAGAGAAAGATAGAAACAGATGATCAGGTTACAGATTAAAAAAAAAAGATAAAGCAGATAGCTGTTTTCAATTTCATTTCTTAGTAAAAAATTATAAAAGTTTTCAAATATTTAAAATTTTAAATGGTAAAACAATAGATTTAAAATGCATTCTAAGGACAATATATTTTATAGCAATTGTTGAAATCATGGAGCGAATTCAAACCAGTTTCTTTATTGTGACCTAGTTGCAAGTCCTGATTGTCTACTTATAACTAAGATGATATCTAAAAAAATTTTAAAAAAATCCAAAGATATTAACCATGGAAAAGAAAAGACAACTACATTTCTTCAAAGAAAGATATACCTGCATTCACATAAGAAAGCATTCATTTATGTCAACTTAAGTATGTTTATTAGTCATAGATTAAAAATGAGAAATGTTTAAAATCTCTAGAAATAAATTTTTAAAACTTGTAAAAATATTTTATTGGACTTGAAAAAAACAATGATTTAGTTGAGAGTCTAATGAAAATAAATATTCTGTTTGAATTGAACAATTTACGTGCGATAAATAGCTTAAAAAATTGAAGAAGAAAATGTTTCACCTATATTTGATAATGAAAATAAAGACAGATGAAAGATGAATTAATATTCCTCATGTTTAAATAGAGAGTGAAATATTATTATATTATTATGTGAAAGGAATAGTAAAATAGGAAGGATAATCAAAAAAGTCTGTTTAACTTTTAATAGTAGATGACAGTTACTAAGATAATACACTGTAATACAGAAATTTAAGTGAATTATTCATATGTATTTAAATCTTACAAGATTAATAAGTAACAGGAAAAGGGAAGAAATAAGGAAGTAAACTTAGTGACAAATTAGTTGAACATATTTTAAAGTTTTGCAACTTGAAAAATTATGTGGAGATTTATTGAGAAAATTTATTAAACTCTTTCATTAGTGTAATTTTCAAGAGCATGATTATGTGCATGTAACTTCAAACTAGTCAAGAAGGAGAGATACAACCAATTCAAAACTTAAAATAAAAATGTTTTTCATGTTGTATTAAATAATAACAATGGATTTTATTAAGTTTGAAAGAAAAAAGAATTTCATGCTTCACTAGCTAATGTTTAAATGTCTACATTATTATTGTTACTAGGTAACAGAAAAAGTTAAGCAAAAAGAACATATTTTTTTCTTCAAAAATTTGCATTTTATTTTACATATTTTCATCAATAGACTAAGTACTATGAATAAATATCATATAGAAGGGGGTAGGGATAATTTAAGCTCTTCTCAGATATCTTTATAATTATATGGAATGGATGCTATGCTGACTACTCAAAGCTATCTTTGGGTTCACCTTAGATCACAGTATTTATAAAAAAATAATTGGATATCATCTAATAATTGAAATGCCTATTGAATTCTACATTGCAGAAAAATGGAACCTTAACACAAAGTTAAATGATGTACTTGGTAATAAATTCTAAATAAATAAATTTTTAAAAAATTATCTACTCAAATAACTTTCACTTGTTATTAATAATCAAAGAAACAATAAGACACTTATAGATATCTGTCAATTGTTTTTTTTTTTTGCTTATAATTTAAATTTATTAATACGGCTATTTTATTATTTGATACACATCTAATTAGTAACCTCAAGTAAATAAGACTTAAGTGGACAATTGATATATTTTTAAACAACAAATCAAAATTAAAACATAGCTATTATTTAAGATTTAGTTTAAATGTATAAAATGAGTATTATAATAAAAGCATTACTTGATTTAAAGAACATGAGATATTAAAAAATATTAATTTGTTTTATATTTTATGGAAGATTTTCTATTCAACTTTTTTGTGACTATGCATATTGATGATCTTTAGATATAGATCATGTCTAACAATTGCAATATGGCAGGGATAGGTTATAAATATATAATAAATTATGTTAGTCTGCAATTATTAAAATTAAAGTTGTGTTATTTATCCTAACTACCTCAATGAGTTGATGTTTATCTTAATAAATTTATATTTTTATTATTAATCTAGGCAACATTTGATTGACTTATTACACAAATTACTCTATTTTACAAATTATTCTGTTAAACAAATTGTTTTATTTCACAATTTATTTTTTTAGAAACATACATCCCACCCCACCTCATTAGAAAAGAAACTATTTATTAATTGAGTTTCATTTGTTTTGTCAGGAAAAAATAGTTATCTCTGGATTCACTGGTACCTTACAAATTCATGAGTCTATTACAATGTAAATTTAAATTATTATAAATCCACTTGTAAATTTGCTTATTCAGTCATCTGTTTACTAGTTATACTTTTGGGGATGCCCAAGTGCATTTATTATCCTTTACATTTTTGGCTGTCCAGGTCTGTGGAGCATTTATGGGTCGGCCAGCTTTTCTCAGCTTACAATATTTTAATGGATATTTTTAATGGAAATCTTGAATGCATGGGGTTATCCATTTAAACTGAATTAAATGGATAACTCCACAATAACCTACTAGTGGAGGGGTTTATTATATAGTAAGAAAATGGAAAATGTTGCTTATACTTTGATTTCTTACACTTATAAATGCAAATTGCAGTACTTTGTTTTCTATATTAGATCTAGAGTGGCACCAATAGAGGATCCTCTTATTGGATTCATCAGTCTGTCAGTTCACTTTGAGTCTTTAGCCTGGAGCAGTTGTTCTAGATTAAGTGCTTTCTAACTAAGTTGATTTAAATGGATAACTCCACACATTCAAGATTTTCATTTAAACATTTATTAAAATATTGTATTACAATATGTAACAGACTAGTGGAGGGGCTTTTATATAGCAATAAAATTAAAAACATTGTTTTACTTTGATTTCTTACACCTATAAGTGTAAACAGCAGTACTTCGATCTCTATATGAGATCTAGAGTGGCATTTAATAGAGGATTCTCCTTTTGTGTGTGTGTATATATATATAATAGACAGATAGACAAAGAGAAAAAGAGCTAAACAGGCAAATGATAGAGATTTATAATTTAAATTAATAGATAGAAAAAATAGATAGATAGACAGATATATTGGTATATAACTTTAGTATTTCAGCTTTACTACATAGATCATAAACACATGATTAATTATATCTGAAAAAGATAAATAATTTTAAGATAAATTTATATTGAATAAGCACTTTTTAGTTTTATTTGATTTGGTTCACAACCTCACAAATGTCTTTATTTGCTTTGATCAATATTTGTCTATACTATGTACTTGTATTTAGTATGAATAGATATATTTTTAATTAAGGCTAAAGTTTAGAGATGAATTAAAAGTGTTGGGTAGTTTATAATATGATAAATGGTTAGTAATAATTACTTCATTATTCATTGGAACCAACTTTGGCAAGTGTAGGTTAAATTGGAATAATAGATATAAATAGTAAAAAAAAAACATGAATGGTTGTACAGACAAATGGATAGAAGAATAAAAGGAAGATTAATACTTAGGTAAATAAACCAGGAAAATAAATAGGTAAGTATATGCATAGATAAGAAAAATGCTTAAGTAAAGAGATAAATATATGAATCCATATATAGATAAATAGATAAAGTAATAAGTATGTATCATACCATTTACAACCTTTTTAAAGTAGATATCGGGACATAGGAAAAGGAAGAAGAAGAAAATTATATTACTTCCATAATAAATAAATAAATATATATATATGAGGGAAAACCTCGAAAGTACTAGGCCTATATTAATTTGATTTGATTGTTTTGGTTCTTACATCTTCTTCTTCAGTGGGTTAAATTGCTTTTATATGATATATTATTTAAGTAATACTAGTGCAATTTGAAATTTATAATTGCAGTTTGTAATATTATAATTGACTATTTATTAGTCTACATTCAGAATAGGTTTTAGTTACCAGTTTAAAGAGGTTTGTTTAAACTTCTTTGTATCAATAATTTCAAACTCTGTGGTCAAGTTGCAATATTTAGTGTCTCTATATGTGTATTAGACTATTATAAAAAATAATAATAAAGGTGGGATTCCACCTTTATTGTTAAAATGAGGTTCCCTTGACAACAGTTTGAAATTGGTGATTGATATTGATATTGGGATTATCTATGTGTTGATTGGTTTTTAATCATTACTTATAAACTCATTTTGCTTGAACAATATTACACTTATTATCTAAGTATTAGTTTAATAATAATAATCATCATCATCATCATATTTGGTTAAGAAATTAAAGTATTACCATTAATATTTTGTTCCAAGTGCATTTTATCCTGAATTTGAACCCTGAGATCAAGATATTTTAAGATTTAAAAAAAAACCTCTATAATTAAGATAAATATGTTTTTTTAAACCTGAGATTAAGATATTTTAAATTGGTAAAAGAACTCATATTTGAGATTAAGACATTTTAAAACATAAAATGTGATATTTTAAGAGTGAAAAGAACCTATATTAGAGATAAAGATAGCATAAGAATTAAGATAAAATTAAAAAAAACTTGTATTTTAATAAATATATTTAGCCATGGTTTTGCCTATTAGAGGTTTTTATACTCTGGATTGGTGTTTTAAAATTCATGTCATATGGAGCCTGTGTGTAACCATGGATCACTATTAGTTAGCCTGCGACTTGTCTTATGGATTTGCTAAGTTGCACAATTGGTTTTGGAGATCAATATGTGGGCTTGATTGTATGATTACTCTTGTGTCCTGTCACCCTATGGTTGGTCAATCGTTCCTTCAGGTTACAATATATATATATATAATTAAAGAGCTATTTGATTAATAAGTAAACAGACAAAGAGTTAAGTAGATAAGTTGATGTATTATTGAAAAAGTGAATCAGGGATAAGATAGACAGATATATTTATAAACAGACAGCTGAAAGTCAGATATGCAGACAAATAGTCAAGTAACAAAGATGTAAGATAGATCAGTAGGGAAATTATTTAAATCAAAAGATAGATTGATGAAAGGATGTGTAAATAGATTTGAATTTTATTTTTAACATGTAAGTATTCTGATATATATTTTTATATCCAAAATTTGAAAAATAATAAATAAATAAGAAATGATCAATATCCTGAACTTAATCATACTTTTGCTAGAGCAATCATGAAAAAAGGGTTTTGAACGAGTTTATAATCATTTTAAAGAGTTTATAAAAAATGTAAAACTACTTAAAATATTAATGATTTTATAGATATTCTTCTCTACTTATATCAATATTTCTAATTAATAAATTATGAAAAAAACTCTTCATTTAAACTATTTCATATTAATTATTTATAATTTAAGTTGTCGCTACATTTAAAGCATGTGTAGATGTAGTAATAATAACAATGAACTCATCAGTTATATATTGTTCAAACCTGCAGAAGTGTCACGTTTTCAATAAATAATTATATTCAGAGAGTGAATAAAAAGTGTAAGAGGAATGCAATTTTTAAAAATAAAATTAGCTTGCTTTATGACGTCAGAGTTGATCTTTAATTTAGAAATACAGATTTTGCATTTTTGTATTATTATTATTATTATATTTAAATAATCCCATGGAATAGTGAGCAGTGCATCTTCTTATCAAAAGCAAAGAAGTATTTAAAATTCGTAATAAAAATATAAATTTTATTTAGGTGATTAAACATTTTTTTTAGTAAGTATATTGTTTTATAGGCAAAACTATTTATCTATCTAATTATCAGTATAAAAAATATGTTTTTAACTGAATTGTAAAAAAAAAAGACAAAATCTTAGAAAACTCCCAACATTCAGCAATTGATTATCCTTGGAAATATTGTTTATTTTTCATTTTTAAAAAACATCTAGAAAGAGTATTATTATTTTTTGCAATAGGTTTGGCTAATGTTGCTATATATATCCATAATGTTGGTTTATCTTATGAAACACTAATGAACAAAATGTTTTATAAATTGCCTGGTTACTTGATTATAGATAATTCAAATTATTTTTTTTTTTTGACACCCAACCCAAGAGGTAAGTAAATTTTACGATAGTTCCAAAAATATAGAAACAACACAAATAATTATAATATACTTTCAATCGCAATGATTGAATGTTTTATGCATAGACATTTATATCTCAATAGTAATAGTTGCCGAATGCTGGTTTATTTGAATTTAATTCTATTAAAAGTGTAATAATTATATAAAAGGTTATACATATTTGTACATTATTATAATACCATGTATCATTAGATCATCACTATGTCGGGCATTATCAATTCTCAGATAGTCTTGAATAAATATAGTTAGTCTTGCAAAATAGATGTACAAACAACAACATATGATCTGTGTCTGCAATATATAATATCACAACTTAATTAAATAATCATAATTAAAACTAAACAAGCCTATTCTGAAAAATTTATGATTCTAGTTTTTATTAATTTCTCTCAATTTTGCTAACTTTCCTATCCACAGCAGTATGATAAACTTCTCAATCAAGTTTAAGTGTAGACTACATTTTATAATTACTTTTCATAATGTGGTACTTAGACAGCCCAATAAAAAGCTCTGAAAATGAGTTTAGAAATTACTATACAAATCAATATATGAAACATAGAGATGTTCACATATATAACATGCTGTTGCAATTATAAATTTCTTTAGCTGAAAACTTTTTGTTCTGAAATATTTCAATACCATGTCTAATTGTAATTCTCTATAGTATTATATTATCTGCCACATTTTGCCAATAGAAACAATTGACATTGCACATTTAGAATGTCTTATAATTTTTATTACATAGATGGGATCCATGTCTTCCATAAAAACCTGAACAAATTGACCACAAACTTGGCCAATCTCTTTACCATCACATCTAGCAAGTTGAAAAAACATGTTAGTTAGTTTTATGGTATTATTGTAATTTTAAATTTTACAGAGCATTCTTAAATGAAACTTTACTAATAGTCTTAGTTCTGTACAATAAATTAGAAAAAGTATTGCAGTAGTTATTTTCCTGTGTGGAATTACTCTACTTTGTAAACTGTCAAAAGCAGATTGGAGTCTGTTTTGGACCACAATATCTAAATCCACATTACTATTTACAAAACAATTAAGGTATTTAGCTGGGTGTATATTTTCAAGCTAATAACAATCTAAGCTAAAAGTTATTGAGCAATGGTTTACAAAGAATTTGAGTTTTTTAAACATTAGTTCATAAAACAAAATCTTTATATGTTGTATTTAAAACATTAAATACATTATATAAATTGTCTTCTGAATTGGCAAAGGTAGAACAGACATCAGCATTAATTATATGTTGGACTATTTCCATCATCTAATATTAATTATTGAACATCTTCAAAAATAAGCTAAATTTTATTAAAATTTTCCAAATACATTCAACTGTTAGTAATACCACACAGGTTAATATATATCACATCCCAAAATTTTGGATTTTTAGATTTATGACTATTAAATTTAACATAGTGCTCTAACTAAATGAACTAAGCTATTATATCAAATGCAATAGTCAGTAGAAATTTCATATTCTTTGTCCATGATTTCTCTATTTTTTCTTAAGAATAAGGTTAATTAATGGTTCCAGACATTATGTATTATGATACTAAATAAATGTTTGGGAGTATTTAGCACTATCATATGAGCAGCTTATTTGATTTTTTTTTCTTTTTACTATCCAATATTTTTGTATTTCTCAATCAAATATTATAAATTCAGAATCCAAGTAGTTCTTATTTTTGTTTTTAATCAATTCAAATTAAAAATTCCAATATCAAACATGGACTATATTTTGATACCTGTTTGATTAAGACACCTTTAAATAGTTCCAAATAACACTTTTATAAACATTGGACACAATGTTGGAGCAAGTATAAATCATGTTTAACATCAGTTTTTACTTCAAATGTCTCAGATTTTTCACCTGTAGTAATAACACTTCCTCTCAATTGACCATGTAGTAAGTGAATAATAGCAATAAATTTTAATGGTCAATCAACTAATTTTAAACAATGCCAGAGACTGGTCTTATTAACTGAATCAAATGCCTTAATTAAATCAATAAAAGAAATATATAAATCACTGCTTTATTCATTACATTTTTTTTGTATTTGGCAAGTGGTCTATAGAACTTCTTATTCTCTAAAATCACAGGTGTCTGGATACCATTCAGCTATCACTGGGAAAAATCTATTCAACAACATTCTTGAAAGTACTTTTTTCATATGGAATTATAACGATATTCCAATAATAATTACTGCAGTATGTCTAATACTTTTATTTTAAAAAGTGGAACAATAAAATAACACCTAAAATGAAAGACACAGTTTCATAGATTCATAATTCCTAAAAAAAAACTTCAATATTTTTGAAGCAAAAATTTCACTAATATATTTTAATATTTCTCCACATATTTTATAAGGACTTGCAGTCTTTCCAAATTTAAAAATACAAGTAGCTGTATTAAGTTAAAGCTTCATTGTTGACTTTATTGCCTTGAGTAATTATCACAACTATGAATTGCTAATCTGATAAGTCTGTTTCAATCATTGTTTTCTTAATTCTTAAAAATTTGAGCTAAAAAAATAAAATAAAAAGGAAAATGAAAGCAAAAATGCTGAATGTGTAGATAAAAAAATAGAAATGTTTGCATAAGCATGCAATCCCATTATGATAATTTGTATAAACAAATATCCAATGGCATATTAATTACAGCAAAAATAATTTAAACAGATACTAATCAAAACAAAAAAAAATCATATTTATTTATACCATATTATTTCTCCTATACCAAGTGCAGATAATTCAGGTTTATGCCCCAACAAGTTCTCATAGTGATGAAGTAACAGAATATTTTTATATGTATGTACAAAAGGTTTTGATCAGAGTAAATAACATTTTAAAATTGTTATGGAAGACTTTAATGCTAAAATTGGTAAACAAATGAAAAATAAAAGAGCTGTAGGTAATTTTAGTTATGGTAATAGAAATGAGAGAGGACATACATAGTGGTGGCTATGGTTATTAAAGAACCAAAGACACCAAAATGTATAGGTACTGAACTGAGTTCAAACCTATATGACTATATAAGCTAATGAGCTTGGATTGAAAATATTGTGTTTTCAAGTTAAGACTCATAGTTTTGTAGTTAAGTAGAGATAAAAGGTAGCTGCTGGAGTGTTGCATTAGATCCTAAGATCTGGGTGCATTGCTGTCAGATCCAAGGCTCCTCACTGATGAAGGCCTCAAGCCAGAAACTAGTCTGGGGATTTTGGATGAGTAGGCACTACATGGGAATATTATGCACAAGCCTTCTGGAAATCATTGATTACTCTGGCTTGCACTGAGTGGCAATGCTGTATGTAGAGTTTTGCCTGTTTTAATAACACTTATAAGCAAACAGAAGAAATGGTGATCATGTGATGTTTATTGGCTGTAAAATAACTGATACACTTTTAAAAACTGCAACAAAAATAGCTGGGAGAAAGATGCAACCCTGGACAAATAAATTTTTTACTGAGACTAGAGAACTTAAGAAGAAAAGAAGGAATATGGAAATATACGAAAAATGATGCTTTAAAAATGATTGAATACCTCAAATTTTGTAAAATGGTGCAGAAAAGAGTAGAAAATGATGTCTTGTGTTGTTAGCTGTGAGCTATCGCAGCCGCCATGCAATAGTTGTCCCGGCCGATGCTATGACATATGAAAAAAAAAAAAAAAAAAAAATGATATAAGAAAGTATAACTGTGAACTAGCAAGAAAAACTGTAGAAGAGAATAAAAGTTTCAAGAGTGTAAAACAACATTTTGGTATTGGTTGGAAATTTATATCTGCAATAAGAAAAAAAAAAGATGGAATTATTATTAAAAGAATAGATGACATCATGAAATGAGTAGAAAACTTGGATCAATAATTATATAGTAATAAAGAACAAGTACTTTCTATATTTATTATATCTTCTAAATTGCCCAGAATTTTAAATGAAGAAGTGAGATATGCAATTAAATTTATGAAGGAAAAAAAAGCTCTAGGTAATGATGGAATTATAATTGATATATTAAAATAAGCAGGTGAAGAAATATAATTTTTTTTAGCAAACCTATATACCAAATGTCTAAATGATAAAAATGCACTAGTTGATTGGAAGAATGCAGTATTAATATTAATATTTAAAAAAGATGATAAAGAAGATATTAGAAATTTCTGATCTATCAGCCTTTTAACAGTTTTATACAAAATTTTTACCAAGAGAATTACAACTCATCTATAGAGAACATTGGATTTCTACCAACCAAGTGAACAAACTGGATTAAAAGTGGTTTTAGGACAGTAGATCATATCCAGGTATTGAGAGAGATTAGAGAAAAGACAAATGAATATGAGTTGCCATTATGCTTTGGATTTGTAGATAATGAAAAGGAATTTGATTCTATAAACATTTTTTCAGTGATTAAAAAACTGGATCATCAAGGTATAGATCCAGAATATTGTCATATTTTGATGAAGAATATTTATAAAAATGCAACAGCAATACTAGGAATGACAACATTGAGAAGGGTGTAAGACAGGGTGACTCCATATCTCCAAAACGTTTTACAGCAATACTGCAAGAAGTATTTTGTGGATTAAAATGGGAAGCTAAAGGAGTGAAAGTAAATGGAAATTATTTAAGTCATTTGGATTTTGCAGATGAGGTAGTTGATTTTGTAAATAATGCTTTAGAGTTGTGGGAAATGTTGCAAGAGTTATCAGATGAAGTAGGAAAGTGAAAACGTCTAAAGTAATGTTCAATGGATTTTCCAGAATATGAAAATAAAGATTGATTATGATGAGTTAGAAGTTAACAGCTACAAATACATTGGTCAGATTATTAATGCAGATGGAAACATAAAGGATAAAATTAATCATAGAATTAAACTTGTTTGGAGTGCTTTTGGTAGAAATAACTTGATAGTAAAAAGAAATATGCCTATGTGTTTGAAAAGGAAGGTTGTTAATAAATGTGTTTAACCACTTCTTACTTATGGATTGGAGACTTGAACACTTAATAGAAGCACAATACTGAGATTTCAGACCACTCAAAAAATATGGAGAGATGCATGTTAGGAGTAACAAGAAGAGATCAAAAACACAATATATGGGTTAGAGAACAAGCAGGTGTTACCTTATTGAAAAAAAATAAAAGACTAAAGTAAAGTTGGGTTGAACATATTGCTAGAAGAGGTGATAATAGATGGACAATTTAAATCTTAAACTGGATTCCAAGAGGTTGTAAAAGACCCAAAAAGAGACCACATGTGAAATGGGATGATGATGATTTTTTCTATGAAAACTTGGAAGAAATTGTTTACATTAAATTTAAACTTAATATTCTTTTGCTTTTAAAATAAAGTTTTTTTATTAATATATTTCTGAATTATATAATATTTTTTTATAAATGATGCAAAATAAATCTTTTTTAAAAAATGACAACTGGTTTAATGTGTAGTATCTATCATTTTGTATTCTATGTGGGGATCTAATTTGTGTTTGGACTTATGTTGAAAAAAATATTTCTATTAATATCAAAAGATCATTCCTGTGATATATCCCTGTAATTTGAGGTCAAAATAAAATAGTGTGGTAGAACAATTTTATCCAATATTATGTTATATTGAATATTATTAAATGACATGCACAGTGTCACCCACTATGATAGGTACATTATCAATTCTTTTTAAAACCAGTTTGAAAATAATTAGACTCTGCACTCCATTGAAGCTACATACAAATGGGCATTCTGGTGGTCATGCCTCTTGTAATATATGATTCTTCTTCTAAATGACTTTTGTAGAGACCATTCTGTAGAATTTTCTAAATGAAATCATCATGTGAACTCATGGTGTTGTGTAGCACATTTTTTATAAAGTGAGTTTTGTGTATTGGTATGGCTGAAAAGTTGGACATAAAATTTTGTTTTCTTCTTTAAAAAATGGTAGGGAAAACAGTTGTAACACATAATACACAACCTACAAGCGAGTCAATCTGTGGAAAACACAAATTTTTGAGTGGTTTAATAAAAGTGTCAAAGTTACCTTGTTCCTAAAAACATGATGAGTAAATTCCAATGGCAAGATACTGCTGTTTTTTTAAAGCAAACAGTATTGTTCACTCATAATTCATTTGTAATGATCTGGCATTTAAAACTTACAATTTGTGAAACTTTTGTATGATGTAATAAATGTAAACATCTTGTTTTGTGGCAAAGCCAGAAACCATGATAACATACTAGCACATAAAGCTTTGAATGTGAAACAATTTTTAATTAAGTTTAGCATAATTCACTTTATCCATCAGTCATAATCTCATTCTATGACACTTTTTTCTCTCAAATAAAAAAATTTTTAATTTTTTTTTGCAGATTTAAAAATAATGAAGAAAAAACAACAGAGTCATTAAAATATATTTTTTCTCAGACTTTCCAGAGTACTTTAAAAAGGGAAAACATGTTTAGATAGATGCATTACATTAACTAGGCATTACTTTGAAACAAATTCAATTGAGAACACAAAAATAAATACACAATTTTTATTACAAAATCCAGGTTACTTTTATGTATCCTTTTATATACTTATTAATATTGAAGTTCTCAGAGTTTCTAATTACATAGAATACTTACTGATCTCTATATATATTTAAAGTTTTCTGCTTGTTAAAGTTTATATACTTAGGAAGATTTCAATGTATGTGAATTCTTGTATTTATTAATCATTCTGCTTGAATGTATATAATGAAACAAACACACTGTTTCACATGTGTATGTATTCTAGAAACTATTTTACCCTCCAACCTTAAAAAAACAGCAGATGTATAAAAAAGTTGATCTTATATTTTTTTTAGAAAAATATAGCAAAAAGTTTAGTTTATAATGTTACAAGAAAATCATTATTTTCTATAATTGAGAAAAGAAAATAATAAAGATAAATCATTATTGATTTTATAGTTTTAAATTACAATATAATTTAAATATATCACTCGTATTTATTTAAAGCTGGCATTTATTAAAAAGATTACATTTTTAATTTTTGGAATGATATTTTTAAATAAAGTGTGATAATAGTTTGAGGCAGTCTTAATAAATTGGAAAACATGAACTAATGCTTATAATCTGTTATCTATCCTGCTAAAAGTGGATTGTCCAATCCTTAAGAAGATAGTAAACCAAGTACAGTGAAATAGGCTGCTTAATCAATCCAAGAATCAGAATATATATAGTCAAATTGCAAGTTCAGAGCAGATTTTTAAAAAGTTTTTTCAAAGAGATTTTTAGGAGATTCTAAAAAAAGTTTTTCAAAGAGTTATTTTTTTTTTTCAAAGAGATATTTTTCAAATAGATGTTAAAGAAGAATTTTGAAAAAAGATTTTAAAAAGATATTAAGAGGAGTTAAAGAACCACTGGTAATAATGGAAAAGAAAAACATTATTAAGGAAATTATAATGATGGAAGGCTAAACCAACAGCTTCATCTCTTCATCTCAAGCCATGTTTCTCCAAGATTTGCCTGGATAAACATCATACAAAGTAAATTAGGTCATTCGGCTGAAATCAATGCCCCCTTTTTAATGTAGTCACATCATGGACATGAAGAAAACAACTGGATAAAAATGAAGGTAATGATTTTACAAGATATTCAATATTTATGTGTTTATAAAACAAGACAAAACATCTTTCTTAAACTAAAATTATGAATAAATGTAGCTATATGAAAATACGTTTATTATAAATAAAACTAAAATTATATGTTTTTAAAAGACAAACAAAATGTCTTTATTATAAATAAAAAAAAATTATTATTAATAAAAATAGCTGCGTAAAAATACGTTTTGTTGATAATAAATTGTAAATGCTAGATGTCATAAATGTCAATAGTCAAAGGGTATTTTATTCAATATTTATATGTGTTTATAGAAATAGAAAAAAAACGAATATCTTTCTTATAATGAATTGTGTGAAAATACATTTCATTAATGATAAATATAAAAAAAATATCTATAATGAAAAGGCATTTTTAATAAGGATTGACTTCTCATCTGCAGATATATTTGGGTTAAGAAAAACTAAACACGATTACTTGTATGATTTATATTACTAATATACAAATAAGTATACCTAGAAGAGTCACAAATACGTAGCTATTACATATAACTCTAACTGGCTAATAAATAAAATGCTGGCAGTTATATTCATTATTATATATGTAAAGGATATCTACATACAAGAATAATCAAACTGCATTACATGTGACTACTATCTAAAATACTACAAATCAAAATTAAGTGGAACTCTGAATTAAATGCAATGCTATTAGTTATATTCATTATTATATCTGTAAAGGATATCTACATACAAGAATAATTAAACCACATTACATGTGACTACTATTTAAAATACTACAAATCAAAATTAAGTGGAACTCTGAATTAAATACAATGCTATTAATTATATTCATTATTATATCTGTAAAGGATATCTACATACAAGAATAATTAAACCACCTTACATGTGACTACTATCTAAAATACTACAAATCAAAATTAAGTGGAACTCTGAATTAAATACAATGCTATTAGTTATATTCATTATTATATCTGTAAAGGATATCTACATACAAGAATAATTAAACCACCTTACATGTGACTACTATCTAAAATACTACAAATCAAAATTAAGTGGAACTCTGAATTAAATGCAATGCTATTAGTTATATTCATTATTATATCTGTAAAGGATATCTACATACAAGAATAATTAAACCACATTACATGTGACTACTATCTAAAATACTACAAATCAAAATTAAGTGGAACTCTGAATTAAATACAATGCTATTAGTTATATTCATTATTATATCTGTAAATGATATCTACATACAAAAATAATTAAACTACATTACATGTGACTACTATCTAAAATACTACAAATCAAAATTAAGTGCTATTAGTTGTCTTCATTATTCTCTCTGTTGTCTTAATATATCACACTCCTCTCTGTGAACTAATTAAATGATTAAAAATGTAAACTGTTAAAGAACTGTTGAGAAAAAGACTTTATTATGCTCTCAACAGATTACATTTTCTAAGCCATCTAAAAATGTTATTGGAAGTAGGCCAAAGGAACACAATGGACTGTCAATGAAATACTTTGTTTGATGGACATTTATTTAAATTTGTTGTTAAATAAAATTATTGTTACTTAAAATTAATTTTAGTTATCCAGTTGTTCAATTCTATTTTTTTGTTATTGCATCACTCATCATCCAGTTCACTTGTTCACGAGAATTTCATGCCTCCTGAGCTATGTCTGGCATAACTAGACCTAATTAAGTCAGGTTGTAGTGAGATGAAACTCTAGTGGCACCATTTGGAAAAACAAACTTAGAAATGTCTAGATGCTTCCAGCCTCTATGGTGCTACATCCTCTGATGAGCAGGAGATATTGTTGTAGGGGGGGTTAACATCTGCATTGGGGAATCAATAGTCCCTTCTTGCAACATGCTCATCAGGAAATTGTTACAACCGAGGTAATAAAGGGGTTGTATGGTGGTCTGGTTACAATATATATATATATTGTGGTATACGCATATCATCATTTGTTATTTTCTATAATTTATAACTAACTAAATAAAGAGAACATTTCAAAGTCATTTGTTTAATAAATATATATCTGGAATAAATGAATCATTTTATTATTATAATTTTGAAAATATTTTGTTGAATTATATCAAATGACAACAATGCTTTATTAAAATTGAAAGAAAGAAATCACATATTCAAAACTAGTGTTTAAAGACATAGACTGCATTGTTTCTGTTAATATAGAGACAGAAAATGATTTCAGAAAGAAGAACACATACTTTATCTTCTTTAAAAAGTTTTGTATTTTAACATTACTTTATTCTATAAATAAATTCTGGACTTGCAATAAAAAAATGTATTGTAAGTAGAGAACCCTTGGAAAAGGGAAACAGATTTTTTTCTATTTAATGTCTATAATTTAAATGAAATGATTAACAACAAAATTCAATGCTAACATCCATGATTCTAAACTATTAAATTTACTTGCACTGTAACATTTACAAAGAAAAATAATTGGATAACATTTAAGGATTAAAATGTCCATGGAACCTTACATACACGTGTGTTAGCATGAAGATGCCAAAAGAAATTCTGAAAGATAAGAAAGTTAAACTACAGTTATATATATATATTAATATTAACAAATTCTTAGTGAAAAATATTTCTTATTAACAACAGTTGAAAAAGTATAATGGTAATATTTATAAATATAAAATCTTTCTTCTAAACTAATAATATTATTACAATGCAGTCTAAGTTGTCATTTAATACCTTAATTAATAACAATCAACTAAAGTAAAGGATCAATTAAAACAAATAATATTTGTATAACTTTACAAAAAAATTACTATTTGATTCTTATTTTTTTAAAGGTAATAATATTAAGTAGTCTCTGTAAATTTTTATTTGTGTGAAAGTGAATTTATAGATAACCCTTTCTAGATGCATTGATAATTTTAATTATAAATTATATATCACATATAATTACACTATAGTAATGGTGAACTATAAATGATTATAAATGTGTGTTATATCATGTTAATTGCTTTTTTAATTATTATTTATTTGAATTATTACAAATAAATTAAGGTTTGTCTTAATAAATTCAAATTCTTTTTATTAATCTAAGTGTTTTGATTTATTATTGCATGAACTATTATATTAATATTTTATCTTATCTTGTAGTATATTTCAAGTGTTATCTCACATTCCAGTAAAAATTATTTAATAAATTTTATCTTGCTTAACAAGCAAGACTATTAATTATGCATTCATTAGGGCTTTTATAAATTTTATGAGACTATTGCACATATAAATATAAACTATTATAGTCATTTGTGATCAACTTATTTATTGATTGATTATATTTTACATTATCTGAATCAATATATTAAAATTGTCAAAATATGAAATACATAAGTGGATTAAAACCATTTGGTTTGTAAGTATATTCATTACATGTAGTTATCCAAATCTGTGAGGCATTTGCAAAGAAACTAGTCATGTTTAATTATAAAATTTTCACTACATTTATGTTGACCTAATGTAAAGGCACTTGCTAAATAGTCAATTTTGTTTATGACAATAGTTGTCTAGTGTAATGAATAATCTATTATTTTATATTATCCATTATAAATGTTGATTTATCTAAAAGGACATATTTTATTTATGAGATAGTACTCAAATCTACATGCTATTCAATGCAGTCATATTCATTTTATTTTTATTTTTTCATTTCAATTTATTCATTATTATAATAGTTTTTATTTAGACTTAGTCTGTAAGGAAAGAATGCAAATAAAATGAATATCCCTTAAAATTTTCTAACACTGTAAATGTTAAATATGATGATAAATAGAGGTAGCATGTAGAATGCTTATTCAATAAACAGGTTAGCTAAATAAAACAGTACATATCCACAAATATAGAGACTCTCATATCTTAGATTACTGTGGAGTGGAGAATATGAAAATAGATTTGTCAAATTATTAAAATATAGTTTAAATTACAAAAGCTTGTGGTTAAAACCTGTAGAGGTCTCTACCATCGCATTTTCAAACACACATGCTTTAGGTTTATTGCCTTAGTAAATATTACTTACATAATCAATGTGTGTTAAATAAATTTATAATTATAATTTAAACTACATATTTTAAACATGTAAAAAATATTTAAACCTTTCTACATTATTAAAGTTATTTACTCCATAAATACATTAATAATTTATTATGTTATTTGACTCTTCAAGGACTTATATACAGAATTCTTTACCAGTTACAATATAGTAAGATATAAATGAATGATAAGCAAATTAATGTGATAACTTAATTACAAATGAGCAAAAAAAAAAACATGTTTAATTAAATAAAATAAAAATTTATTAATATAAAACAATAGTAATAAAATCTAAATCTACTATTATTAAGAGCTGAAAAATCTATATTGTGCAAAGGGAAATTGACCTCTGATCATGCACTGTTTTTCTTAACTATTATAAATCTTTGCACACTTACTCCCCATTTAAGAGTTTTAAAAGCTTAAGAGAATGACTCTTACTACTAGGCGAGTCTACAGAGATTTATAATTTAAGAAAAACAGTGTGATTGGTGATTAATTTCCTTCTGCACAATTAATAATATATATATTAATTCTAATATTCTCATGAAAAAAAAGATGAATTCCTAGTAATATTTCTGAGAACTTCCATGTAATAAAAATATAATAGCAAGTACTTTACTCAACTCTTCTCCTTGGTCAAATCATAAGAATGGTCATGATCCTAACTTTTTTTAGCAACAGGTACATACATAAAATGTCAGGCTACCAATTGATTTTTGTGAGATTTGTCCAATTTTTTCATTATATATTGTTCTTAGACTAGTAATAATAATATGCTCTACCATAGTGCAACATAATCTTTAGGTATTGAGATTTGTATAAACGTCACACAAATTCATTGAACGATTTTGGCAACATTAATAAAATAATTTACTATATGTATATTTAGTAATATTTACTAAGGCTGTAACCTCAGGAATATGTGTCTGAAAAATGCGAAGGTAGGGACCTCTATAGGTCTTAACCACAAGCTTACATCTTGGAAGAAAAGAGGGGAATCCTTCTTTACTTCAACCTACTTTCTATATAAATAGGTGAAGCTAAAGCGGTTAAATCTAAGAGCGTGAAGCTATTCAATACTTCACTGATTAAGTCCACAATTCCTATTATACATTATTACTCGCGAAATCTTTCGATTTACACGGAGTCAATGGAAAGATCTTATAGTAAGAAATCTATTACGATAATTTAATGTTGTATATTTAAAAAATTAAAATTTGACTTTTCTCATGACATGAAATATAACCAATTTTTTTTATCGCTAATGTTGTTTGGTTTTCTTGACAATTTTGTCATCATTATATATATGGGATTTTGTATTCTATTTTAATAAATGTGTATGCATATATATACTATTCAAATTTAATTGTGCATATTTATAATTTCCATTAGAAATAAATAAATCCTTTAGGGTATAGTATTAATCGTATTCTAGTTGTTACTGAGCCTTAATTTGGATTTAAACTCGCCAATCAAAGCAGATGTTAACTTCCATTTTAGCTATATATTTTTAGATTTTTTTAAATATATAAGTTTTGTTCTTTATAATACAATTTTTTTTTTATCATTATAAAACTTTTTTTTTCAAATAAGCAACGTCTATGTATGAAAAATATCTTTTTCTTTTAATAATATGCTTGTTGTTTCTTTTCTTTCTAAGTGATTTTCAAAGTCCATCATTGTTATATTTGATTCTCTAGAAGCATTCATTGTTTTACAAAGATCTACTAAGTAATTATTATTGTAATAAACTTATCTTAATATTATTTATAAGTACACACATACATAAATGCATTTACACACATATATGTGTAATATCTACTTATTAAGTCCTATGAAATGTGTATGTATAAAACATACATTTTATAGAATAAATTTTAGTTATGGATTTACTCTTGAATTTAAATGTTATTTTAATTTCTGTGGGATTCGAACTCAGACTTTCACATGACCCTCAACTCTCCACGCCATCTCATATTGCTGACTCACCTGATCACACACATGTTGAAAAGATAAATAATTACCATTATATGTATTTCATGCTAAATCAGCACTCATCATTTGGTCCAGATTACCATCTCCACACATATACAATCAGTGCTCAGCTTTATATTAAGCTAGCCAATTTTGGACAGATGTCAAACTACTCTAACCCACAACTCTTCAGCCTTCCATTTCATTGAAAATCTGATGATGGAACGTTCAAAGCCCACATTAGTGCCAAGGTTGGATCCCATATATATATATATGCATGTTTAAGCTTATATAGTGTATTAATTTAATTTCTGTGGTGGAAAATCTTATTTCATTTACAATTGAGTGTTGTTTTTTTAAAATGAAAATATTAAATAAATAGTCTATGTTCCATAATGATGATAAAAATGATACTAAATAATTACTATTTTCCATACTTATATTTAGAACTATCAAAAGAAAATTATGTCCTCATTATATGGTGAGATGAAGATTAAGAAAACATCGACTAAGCATTTTAATAATCAGGGATTTGGTATAAATAAAAAAAATTGCAGTGTAAGCCTAGAATGTGAGGTGGTGACCCAAACTATAATGACAAAATATATATAAACATTAAAAATCTAAAGCTAATCTAGTCAATAAAATAATTAAAATTACTCAAAATTTACAACTAAACCAAACTATCTAAAGAAAATAAACTCTAAAACACAACACATGGTTTCATTGCTACAAGCAGACTTCTCAAGTGTAAAGGAGTACATGATAACAACAAATTTATACTAAATACTACCCACAATTCCACTTAAATTCCACACACCCTTAATTATTATTAAAAATTTATGATTCTGAAGCAATTAATTTATTTAAATGTTCTTTTAATGTTAAGGATGTGTGGGATATAAGTGGAATTGTGGATAATATTTAGTATAAATTTGTTGTTATCTTGTAGTCCTTTACACTTGAGTAACTGCTTCTAGCAGTGAAACCATTTGTTGAGTTTATTTTCTTTGGCTAGTCTGGTTTAGTTATGAATTTGGGCAATTTATATATATATATTGGAGTAATTTTAATTTATATATATCTATTCCTTGTCAAATTTATTTTAATTGACTTTTATCATGTTTATAATGGTATTTTATTGACTTCATTATAATATTCTGCAGACAATGCACTACATACCAAAACAGGTTATAAAATAAATATATAAATGTATAACTTGCAAACTTTAATTAATATGTTTAATTTGTTTGTTTATTCTGATCATCAAATAAACATAGGTTTATTAAATTGTATTTCACAGAGATATTTTATGTTACCCAGGATATATCAAATATTAATGACTTATTTTTTATACAAGATATTTACATTCCACATGTCAAACTTTTCATATTTTTCAAATATAATCAGTATATTTAAATATATTTTGTATTCATATTTTTAGTAACTAAATGCATAAATCATCATTATTATTATCCATATCTATTTACATATGAAAACTTATTCTTGCACCTGAAATAGATAATAAAACAAAACAAACATACTTTTCTTTAGATAAAATAATAATAATTACTAATGAATATTATTTACAATTTAATTCAAATTCTTTTAGCAGTGAAAGGTGTTTATGTACTGAACAAACACATATATAATTAATCAGAAAGAAATTATAATAAAAAATATCTGGTAAACTTTCTTTTTATTCACAAAAAATGACAACTGCGACTTGTCATCAGAAACATAACATTTATTATTTGCAAAACAAAAAAAACATTTATAATCTACACATATGCATTAAAAACAAATTTAAAGTTTAATATAAGATGTGATATGTTGGACTATTTCCATCATTTATGAGTAAATGTTAAATGTATCGAAAATTTTAAACTTTATTTAAACTTTCCAAATACATCAACTTGTTAGTAATAACACACAAATAGACAATACGGGTTAGTAATTACACAATGTTTCGAGTAGTATTATTATCCACTCTTCTTCAGGTGTTGCTGGCCTATATGTACAGTGACAATATTTGCTTAGTAGTTGAACTCGCACCTTTAGATTCTTGAATATTGGTAGAGCATTTGCCTTAAATTCAATATTCAAGAATCTAAAGGTGCGAGTTCAACTTCTAAGCAAATATTGTCATTGTACACATAGGCCAGCAACACCTGAAGAAGAGTGGAGAATAATACTACTCGAAATGTTGTGTAATTACTAACCTGTATTGTCTATTTGTGTGTTATTACTAACAAGTTGATGTATTTGGAAAGTTTAAATAAAGTTTAAATTTTTTGATACATTTAACATTTACTCATAAATGATGGAAATAGTCCAACATATCACATCTTATAATATACCATCATTACAAACCTTCAGACATATATTAAAGTTTAATATCTTTCAATTGTTCTGCTAAAAAATTTCCATGGGATTTGCCTATGTGCTTTGATATATATATATTCCAAGTTACAACATTCCAGGAAAATTGTCCTTTTATGATCTTTAATTTTAAAAAAAAGGATTTCATATTTAGCATTTTACAAAGTTTAATCCATGTTTCATTTACATATCTGAAATTATAGTTATTAATTTTTTCAAAAATATTTTATAAATGTATATCACAATACTTAATTTTGATATAACATTATTGATCACAATGAGATGACATTTTCCTATATTGTCATATTTACATTTCCAGAAGGCTGTAAAGTCTTCTGAGCATATGTTTTAGAAATTACCCCATCATATTCATTGTGACTTTTAAATAAAATTATTTTATATGCACATTAACTTTTGTGCTATTTAGCTATTGAGACAAAATGAGGGTGATCTAGTTTACTCTAAGATCAGGGGCTTAAATTGTTTTTCCCCAATGATGTCATTTCAATAGATACTGGTTCTGTAGTATATTATCCTATGATCTCCAATTTTACTTGTTTCAATGAGGTTCCTTATTTAGAACCAACTCCATTTTTTTTTATTCACCCTACAAAATCTGTTTTCTAATACCCTAGCATTTCAGGACATTAAAATATCTTTTAAAAACTTTATTATACAATATGTTTTAAAATTATAAAAATAATACATGCAATTTTACAAATCAAAACACAAAATATATTTTAAATTATATCTTAAAATAAAATAGCCATCCCTTTCTATTTATCTATTTTATACCATAATCAATAATTTAAATACCAATTTCAAATCAAATAATTTTTTTAATAAAAATATATTGAATATATAAAATTTAATGCTTTTAAATTATTCCAAAACATATGAACACATACGTATACATGCATACATATACTTTTAACAAAATTTAACAACCTATTTATTTATTTTTTAAAGATTAATTTTGACATGTATGCAGTAAATAAAATATATGCAATTGAATTTATCGACATGTATCTTGGTTTATTACTGCTATTCACATAAAGGTATTTATATACTTTTATTAATATTCCAAGCATAATATGTATGTTTTTGGTTCTGTAATATCATATCTAAAATAAAAGAGCTTATATTAAATTTAAAATTTACCATGAAATTAAAAATTTTTTTTTGATACATTGCTTGTTAATATATATATAATAGCAATAAAAATAATAAATATAATGGCAATTAATTATTATATATAGTATTTTCAATCTGCAGAAGTATTTTTGGTAAATTCCTGAATCCTTCTCAACTGCTGTTAAACTAAAAAAAAAACCTAATGGAAGAAAACGTCATCAATTCAAATTCCATGAATCTCAAATTTTAACATTATCAGCTTGTCTATTAATCATATCCATTTTATTTCTATTTATTAAAATTTACTTCTTAATTTTTCTGTTATGGTTTCCCTCTTCATGAAAAATCTTAACATTTTCAATATCAAACTTGAATTTATATTTACATGTCCTTTCGTGATTCACGAAAATTGAAGCAGTTATTAAACCATTATCAGTTTTACCTTTCACATGCTTGCACAACAATTCATGCCTCTTTAATCTTTTTTCAATACTGCATATACATATTGTACCGGTAAAATCGCCATGATTAATCACGCACAGTAATCCGAATTCAAACCCAGTCCACATCTAGGAATAAATTCCAAAATGCAAACCAAATTCAAACCCAAACCCCTGGCATGACCAACCGATGAACAACGCAACAACGGTATGTGGTTTTCCCTTTACTAGCTCGTCGGGGAAACACAGACTAAATTACCCTACAATCAGTTATTCATATATATCTTATATTCGAGATTTTGGTACGGTTAATAATTCAATATATATTTAAGTTGTCGATACAGACAGCAGGTGCTTAACTAGATTTCGAGAGTAATAAGACAAGAGAGACAAAAATAGATTAGATAAATTTTTAATAATTATTGAAATCATTGACTACTATGTACAGATACGGTAAAATTTTCATACGTATATTTCTAATAATTTGCTACTAGTCCTTAATAATCATTTTAGACTGATAGACAAAACGCATGCCAATATTTATATGTTTTAAATGGTCATACGAGTTGATATGAGAATCAGAGTAATTTGAGCATTTAAAATATTCAATTACTATTTTATATTAAGTTGTTTGATTTTAATAGATTCAAACCATTACGTATACGGATAATTGGAGGAGGTTTTATATAAAAATATAATATAATAATGATGTACTGATGGATGCAGAGCTTAAGATATACTACAATAATAACTTGTGGTGCATTGACGGAAGACCGGGCGGCTTGTACTTTGACAAGTCTTAATGCCCCCAAGTAGATCCGGGACACTACAACCAGCCGGGATCATTTTCGAACCCCGGTGATCCAAGAGATTATCTGGAGAAGAATTTCTTTCTTTCCAATTGGTAATAAAAACGAGACGCCAATTTAGGCGAAGGAAAAGGCACTGCCACAGTAACATCGAGGAAGAGTGATCGGAAGTGGACTTAAAGCGAAACTATATAAAACCTTGATTATCTCTCCGTAACATTTTCTACGCAACGATCTGATATGACTATTCAAAATAAAACATAGCGAAATCAAAAGATCACAAAAGTAACAATTAATTAATTTCACTCTGAAACCCATAACTCCCCAGGTTGTTCGGAAGGTAATAATAGTAACAAAAATATTCACTTTATATTATTACTCCGTTCATATATAAAAAATAACATAATAAAAATTTAGACTTTATTTTATATTTGTTATTTGGAGTAAAGGTTAAAATATCATTTTGACAAAATAAAAGGAACAATACAGGTACTTGAATATTTCTCAACTCAACATAAACGAACCAATTTTTAGTTCGATAAAAGAAAATTACTTTTAAAATGAATATAATAATAATACTATGAAATAAACTTTAATGGCTTTAACTAGAATTGAAAAATATTATTATTGGCATCGCTTTGTTTGTAAATGTAAGTAATAATAAAAATATAAGTATATTCACTAATGAATTACTATTAGGCACAAAATATTAGTAAATTATCATCTAAAGACTAGAGCACAGAAGTATTAGAGAAGAAATTTACTGACAGGCTTTAGTGTAACATTTTAACGAAGGAAAGCAAGAAATTTACATGTAATTACCTAGATTAATTCATAACAGATTAAATAATAAAATTATTAAGTTTAGAGGAAAGTTAAAAAGTTCATGTAACAAGAGTTACCATTCTTCTTCGTCCGGCTTTTCTCCTTGCGGTAATGTTTATGCAGAACGTAGGCATGCATTTTGGATTCCTTAGAATGGCATGATTAATTTAAAGGTTGGAATTGAGAAAACTGGAAGCACAGGAAACATTATGGGTCAGCGGCTCGAAAGATTTAAATCGGCAGAACAGGGATCAGCTTCTTGGACTTAGCCCAACATTATTGCAATTTACCGGGCAACTTCTTAATCACAGTTGAGATGATTTCTCTGGCACAACTACTTTGCTGTAGCCCGAGACGGTCTACCCACAGCAAAGTCAAAAAGTAGAGTCCCTAGTATATTATAACATAAGATGGCTACGGTTGATCACTCTGCATAGTTTTTGTTCATGACTCCGCCTCCTTTGATTTTCTGGCCTCCAGCAATATCTAATTTTGGCTATACAATTGCATTCGCATTTCTTGATAAGAGTCCTACATTTCTCATTTCCATTGTTTGATTTACATTTATTTCTAAATTCAATACATGATTCTAAATTGACTAACTAAATAATTACATAGGAATTCGTGAATACAAAATTGAAATTCATTATCTTAACTTTCAAAGTACAAACTAATTATTCTATACATTTTGTACACGTAAGATTTGGCTAAAAATACCGATCAAAGGAATGTGACTTTTGATCAGCATTTTTAAATGACTTTGTATAATTTTGAAAGATTTAAAATTAAAAAAAAATATACACGCAATGAAACTTTTAAATTGAGCGAATATAAACCTACAAACCACACACACGAATATTATTTATCATGATTTGTAATATTTATACTTGTAATATTTACATTAAATTCTTTTAAACAAGCATAAAATAACTAACTTAAAATTTATGTGGCCTGGAATAGAAAAAGCCTCATTGCGGGTAAATAGTGATTTAGAATTACCGTACTTCAAAATGAAAACTATGAAACTAAGATCGATCCTTCGATCTGTCTGTTTCAATATAAGCCATTTGATGTTATGACTTGTTTTAGAATCAGAATTTTATAACAAGGTAAAACATTTTAATTACTTTTAAATAAATCTAGATAATTCTAAAGATTGAAATTATGCTAATAAAATTTTATGTAAACAACATCAAGTTTAAATTTAATTCCAACTATTACAATATATAAATTCAAATATAAAATGTCAATCACTCCCTCTAACATTGTGTTTTTCAGCAATGCTGTTTGAAATTAGGGTTTCTTATTTATAAGGTAACATTGATTGAAAAGCAAAAATTGAGGGAGTGATGGACTTTATATATATATATATTTTAAACTGGATTCCAAGAGATTGTAAAAGACCCAGAAAGAGACCACATGTGAGATGGATGGATGAAGTAAGGAAGTGTGCAGGGGTGTTGTGGAGAAGAGAGGCTAGAGATCGGAGAGGATGGATTGAACTTGGAGAGACCTTCATCCTGCAGTGGATTGACAATGGGTGATGATGATATATATATACATAAAGGGATACACAAAAGTAACCAGAATTTTATAATAAAAATTGTTTATTTAATTTTAAATAGTTATAAATTTAATCACTATCAAATTGCCATTCATTTTATGCAATACAGTGGTCTAAATGTATTTTTCATTATTCTAAGTAGTCTGGAAACACTTGGAAAGTTGTGCCTTTTAATTCACGTGGCATTTTTTTTCCACCACTTCTAAATCTGCAAAAAAAAGTTGAGATACTTTTTTTATTCGCAGAGATTAAACAAAAACCACATGAAGTGAGATTGAGCAGATGTGACTAATAGATAAGCTGGATCAAGCTGAATTTAATTAAAAAGGCTTTCACACCCAAGGTTTTGAGAAATAATACTTTGACAGGTAAAGCTTGCACTCTTCTCTTTGCCTTAAAATGGGATGTTTATGTTTTACAGTATTCTGCGAATGTTTCAGAACTTTCAGATGAAATACCTGACCATTACAAACTAAATCTGAAAGAAAAATGCCATTTGTGTAAAAAAAACAACAACAACAGGATTCTTTTTACTTTGGTCATCACTTGACATGCTTTTTAGAGATGTGGTGAATTTAACATTTCAGTTAAATTATTCACAAGCTTGTGTTTTTATGATATAAACTTGCTTGTAATCTGTTTCAAGCATTACAAATGTTTTTTCCTGTCACTTTTTGTAAATAAAAACAGAATTTCATATTGTTCAAACTTTTCAGTCATTATAAAAATTGTAAAATATGTGTAATGCCCTTTACAAAAAAATATGCCAATATTATTGTCATACTCATGTTGACCTTAAGTCACTCTGATCTCTCAGACATAGAATCTTAATATGTTCATTTAATTATATAGAAGAGAGATGGGCGGATTACAGGCTGAATATGTAATTTAAATTCATGTGCATTTTCTATACTAATCATAATGTAAATATATGAAAGCTTCTATAGCTATCCAATCCATCTTATACACATGACCACATAATGTAAAAAAGCTGTAGGGAGCTTGAAATTCTGAGTTCAAGTTCTTTGTAATTACTTTAAGTTTACTATAGAAAATATTCATGTATTTAAACATATTCAGCCTGTTTTCTGCAAATCTATCTTCTGTATAATTAAATAGATATATTAAGGTTATATGTGTAAGGAGTCAGATCGACTTAAGGTTAACATGGGTATGACAGCATCTGCAGTATTCCATCCTTGGAATTTCAATTATATGGATGGCTGAAGAATTGGATTGTGTAGAAGATTGAAGCTTGCCCATTAAAGTTTGAAGATTTGTCATTTCAATATAAACTGAACACTAAGGGTATGTATGTGTGGGACATGGTGATCTGGACAACTGATGAGTGCTGGTTCAGCACAAAATATGTATAATGGATATCAATTATCTTTTTCACATGCACATAGAGAACGTACCAATAGCTCAATCAAGCTTTTAATTAATAACTGCGGTACGAGAAAATATTTAAAATCTCTATCCAAAACACTCCTATCTCCAGACCAACTTGGTTTCAAGCTTGTTAAAAGTAATGTCACGTTATATATGACTTGCTTTTTTAATTATTATAATTTTATCTTTTTCACATGTATGTGGTCATGTGTATCACAGGTATAAGATGGATTGGATACCCGTAGAAAGCTTGAAAGTCTGAGATCAAGTCCTTTACAATTATATAAATAACTCCTATGGATAAACATTTGGTAGTGATATTTTAATTTCCATACGTATACGTCTATATAATTTATGTATTTATTATTTTCCTGAATGTTTTGATTCAGTAATAGAGTGGTAGACTAAATATTCATGGATTACATCCCACAGTGTTTGAACTTCTTATGAACTTCTGAGCAATAAAGCCATTTCTTTATTTATTATTGATAATAATAGTTTCTGCAGATATTTTTAGGATTTCTCTTTTATTCTTTTTTAATGCTAATGATGTATTAGAATCAAGCGCCCAAATATTTATATAATACGTTTAATCAGTTCTGCATTTTTGCCATTTAATAATTTGACTTTACTATTTTTTCTTTTTTTAAAATCACTGTTAAGTTATTCTTTTAAATCTATTAGTTTAAATATAAAATAAATTGCAAGGCATTGAAACATATTAGTTAAGTAACGGGAACCCCCTCCCCCCATATTTATATTACCTTTTGAATGCCTAATTTCCTCGTTGGAATTTGTCTCCCTATTTTATAAAGTTAATAAATAATGTTTTTAACATAGTTCAATTCTAAAAAAATCATGTGAAACAGATACACATTTTAACTGAAGACATAGTTATTATTTTCATATGTCAAATGCGTTGACCGGGAAGCGAACCCGGGCCAGCTGCTTGGAAGGCAGCTATGCTAACCACTCCACCTCAAGCAACTGATAAACATAACCATATACATGTGAAAAAGATATGTGATCTCCAATGTCCATATTTTATGCAGAAACATCACACAGATAAATTATTGAAATTATAAAAACAAACAACTAATTTTTTAAAAAGTATAACAAACTATTAAGGTTTGGTTACCATTTTCTATAAAGTCAATAACTTAAATTTATTTTTTTAAAAAAAGTGACAGCGTCTAAGCCAAAGAGATGCATCTCGTTTAACATATTTTAGTTTAACAATTAAAAATTTAAACATATGCCGCTATAATGACCCTTTCATGACTTTTAAACGAAAGAAAAATATTGTTAAAAAATAATGCTGGTTTGACTTCAATAGGAATAAATTTTCCTATTTATGTTTTATTAACATAATTATACTGTATTAAAATCACCTAATATGATTGTATATTTAACTAATTTGCTTAATTAACAAAGTTTTATTAATGAGTTAGACAATTGTTAGCAAACGCAGAAACTTTAATTAAATGTTATTCCCAATAGAATAAAAAAAAACTCTGAAGTTAACTTAATATTGGTTTTCATAAAAGCCATTATTACGTTAATTGTAGAGACTTCAGGTCAATAAATTTTACTCAAACTAAATGATTTCATAACAATATTTTCAATTTATGTATATGCAGTATAATTGAAATTTTATTTAAATAAAAAAAAAATCTTTTAAAGTTTGTTCTAAAATTCCATATAGTGTATTATTAATAATTAATAATCGAATGATTGCTTGGAAGTCCTTAAGAAGTTGGATTACCGGAAGTGCTGGAAAAAATCTCGATCCATGGACTTGAACTCCTGTTTCCGCTATGCTATCACTGCATTAAACTACGCATGTCTATGTTTTATTCAAGTATACATATAATATATAGGGTATATGAGCACAGACTTCCGCATGACCCACCACTCTCCACACTATCTCATAACACTGATACACTTGAACACATATATGTTGAAAAGATAAATAATCACCAATATACGTATTTCATGCTAAACCAGCAATCATCATTTAGTCAAGATTACCATCTCTACACATATATGCTATAAGTGCTCAGATATATATTAAGATAGCCAATCCTCACACTTTAACGGACAGGCTTCAATCCACTCCACATCCAAGTATTATATTAAATGTTATATAAACTATAAATTTTAGTTATTCTGTTTATTTTCATTTTTTTTTTTTAAAAAAAGAGGGTATTTGAAATTGTACTTCTGTGGGTTATTACCCAAAACAAAACGGTCTTTAGATTGCACACTGAAAGTCAAATACTTTAAAATAATCCTCATAGGGGAATATTAAATAAGAAGGCATTATTCACCAGGCTTGTAATTTGCTAGATAGTGACAGTTTGAGTACTTTTCATTCTTTTTACACAACTAGCTAAGATTAGCTGGATATTCATTTACTGATCATTATTTGGATATTCAGTTGTCATGGCAATGGGATGATGCTTAAATAAATCTAAGCCTGATTAGAAACTCAAAATAATTCAAAACTTGTGAGATATGTGCACTATCTTTACAATATGTGATCTATTATTAATAAACAAACATTCATAAAATCTTGAAATTATATTTGAGCTACTTTTGACATCTAGTTTACTTGTTAAATGCTTTTAGAAAAAAATAAAACTTTATTTAAACTTTAAAACCTTCTACTATTAACCTGCATGCTACTGTAAGACATGTTATTTCAAATGGTTTTAGTCTCCTTTTCAGGTGTTGTTGGCCAGACTAATGAGAGTACTAGCATATGAATCAGTAATTTTAAGATTCATGAATACTGAATTTAGATTGATGTTTTAACCACTAGCTATTTTGTCAAAGACAATAGTCAGTAAAAATTGTATATAGTTATTATGAGATTCTTCTGATTTCTTAATTTCTTCATAAGGGGAAGATTAATAAGTGATTTCCAAATATTGTGAATTATTACATTAAATTAACATATGAAATTATTTGCTACTGTCATATAAGAGCAACTTCTTTAAACTTTCTTTTTTCTTTTTACTCTTTATACAATATTATTGCATATTTTAATTAAACATATTTGGTACACAGATAATCTGATGTTTTAGATTCCATTTTTAGTAGGGCAGCTGGTTTCACTTATATATATTCTTCCATATTTTCAATGTTTAGGTTTTGTAAAGAATAGGAAGGTATATGAAAGCTGTTCTGCTACTATATTTACTGCAGAATTTCTTTAATTATTTAAAAATATATCTGGTAAGTAATGATGCATTGCACTATCAGTAAATGTTTTTTAAAACAGCCAAAACTCTCCATACAGTATTGCCACTCAGTTATAAGCAAGCATAAGAAATGGTGATCATGTGATGTTTATTGGTTTAAAACCAATCCTGCCTAATAAGATAGTGGTGGCTATGGTTATCAAAGAACCAAAGACACTAAAAGGTATAGGAACTGAACTGTGTTCATACCTATATGGCTATATAAGATAATGAGCTTGGATTGAAAATATTATTGTGTTTTCAATTTAAGACTCATAGTTTTGTATTTAACTAGAGATAAAAGGTGGCATTAGATCCTAAGATCTAAGTGCAGTGCTCTCAGATCCAAGGCTCCTCACTAAACCAGAAACTAGTCTGGACTATTGGATGAGTAGGCACTAGATGGGGATTTTATGCACAAGCCTTCTGGCATCCATTGATTACTCTGGCTTGCACTGAGTATACTGTGTGGAGAGTTTTTCCTGTTTTAATAATAGTTATAAGCAAGCATAAAAAATGGTGATCATGTAATGTTTATTGGCTTAAATGTTTTTTTACATTTGATGTTTCTTTTGTTATCTATTTAAAGTTTTCTTAAGAATAGCTGATGGGTAACCATGTTTAAATGAGAGTTTGTTTTGTGTGGAACTTTTCTTTATCAAAATTACTTTTTTTCTGGAATAATGTTTTCCCCAATTCCATTGTAATAATATAACTATATTTTTGTGTTTCTGTTGTGATTAAATGTATAGCTAAAGTATTTTCCTGTGTGACAGGTTTTCTGTAAACCACAGTTTTGATTTTGTCCTGATAGAGTCTTTTACAAGAACATCTAAAAATTCTAATGTTAATTCTTTGTTTAATTCTATTATGCATCTAATTGAAGGAGATATGTTATTGATATATCACTTATGATGTTATGTCATATACTAACATTTGGATTATTTCTCAGAACTGAATGTATTTGAAATGTTTAAATAACGTTTGAATTCTTCTAAAACATTTAAAATTAAAAAACTAGGTTATGGAAATAGTCAATAAACATCACATGACCATCACCTCTTATGCTTGTGTATAACTATTGTTAAAACAGGCAAAACTCACTATACATATTGCCACACACAGCAAGCTAGAGTAATCAATGGATGCCAGAAGGCTTGTGCATAAAATCCCCATCTAGTGCTTACTCATATGACTATATAAGCTAATGGGCTTGGATTGAAAACATTAAGGTGTTTTCATTTAAGACTCATAGTTTTGTAGTTAAATGGAGATAAAAAGGTGGTTGCTGGAGGGTTGCATTAGATCCTAAGATCTAGGTGCAGTGCTCTCAGATCCAAGGCTCTTCACTGACGAAGGCCACAAGTCAGAAACTAGTCTGGGGATATTGGATGAGTAGGCACTAGATGGGGATTTTATGCACAAGCCTTCTGGTATCCATTGATTACTCTAGCTTGCTGTGTGTGGCAATACGTATAGTGAGTTTTGCTTGTTTTATGGAAATAGTCCAAAATATAATTATAAGTTAAACGTTATCTACTTATACATTCAGACAAAGTAATAAAATCTAATTAAAAAATCAATTTTGGGTACCAGATATCTATGTAATGTATATTAAGGTAACTAAAATTAGAAATTAAAAAAAAAAATATTATATAATAAATATTTTAACTTATTCATTATGTGATGCATATTTTAAAAAAGTACTAGGTTGCTTATTATTCTCATAATATTATATTTTAAACACTATTTGATAACTAAATTGAAATTTTAAAGATTTTAATGATTTATTTTTTGTTTTATTATATTTTAAATAATTCTATTATCGTAGATAAAAGTTATATTATTCATAAAGTAATTATTGTGCTCAAATGTTATAAAATAATGTTTAATAGATTGTAGATATATTTTCTCTACATCAATAAATAACTTTATAAATTATCATATAAAATAAAAAACACATTATCTGTCAAATAATGAATATATTAACTTTTAAACAGATGATCATTTTTGTGTAAAAACTCTGTGTCAATTAGAATAAATACTAATATATATAAATAAAACAAAATAAATGTCCGCTAATATCAATAATACAATAAGAAACTTAAATATATTCCAAACAACGGTAAACAATTTATAATATAATATAAATAAAAACTCATAAAGAAATATTTTCGATTATATTCATAATCATTTTCAACTCGACTTTCAAAATGGAAACACATGTCGATTTAAATATCCCACAATTCATTAATCCTAACATTTGCTGACTGTCTGTTTATTATCGTATTTTTATACCTACTAATTGCCTTTTAATTTTTCTTTTTTCATTATCTCTCTCTTGGCCTAAAATTTTTATTTTATTTGTATCAAAATTAAACTTAAAATTACAATTCCTATCATGATCATAAAAACAGATGATTCCATTTTGAAAGTCGAGTTGAAAATGATTATGAATATAATCGAAAATATTTCTTTATGAGTTTTTATTTATATTATATTATAAATTGTTTATCGTTGTTTGGAATATATTTAAGTTTCATTATATATATATAATATAGCTTCAAATATGAGATGCTAGAATAAGTTTTGAGTATGAAATTAATGCCTTACATTTATCAAAGATGACATTATTATATCTATTGCCTAGTTATCTCACCTCTCATCAAGCATAAAACTTAAAACAACAACAACAACAATAATAATAATAATAATAAAATAATTAAAAGATTTTAATTTTTCTCAAAAAACAATGTATTTTAATAAATAATAATATGTACAAAGTGTATACTAAGAAAAACATGTTTAATTCTTTGAAAATATATATGCAAATACATCTAAATTCTATGCAGAGCATGCTCTTGACTAACTGGTAATCACAATCATAGCAATGATTGTCGAAGAGGATTAAGAGCTATATAGAAGTAATGATTTACATAAATTTGAAAAATAAATCAATTTATTTAAATAAGCCATTTTTAGACAGGGGGACACAGGATTATATCTTGTTAATAGCATTTATATTATTGGCAATGTGCCATTTATTATTAATTTTGCATTTATTACCATTTCTCTTAGAGCAAACAATATTGGAGGATGTCGGTTCAAATATGTCAACTTGCTTGGTTTCATGATAAAAAAAATGGATTTAATTTCTGTATCAGTTTTGGCTTTATCGTATTGATATCTTTGTTGTACATTTCTTGTAAAGACATTGGCCCAAGATTCCCCAAAATAAACTGCATTGCAATTTATGTTGTTGCATAATTTTCTACACAACTTGAGGGTTGTCTTGTCTTTAGTGTTGTTAATCAAGTGGTTCAAGAAAGGGAGGGGTGCAAAGACTAATGCTGTATGTTTCCACACAGATTTTATTGATACTGTGGGTTGCACCTGGCATGTAGAGTAAAGATATCCAAACATATTTTGGTCAGCCAGCATAAGACTGTTTGTGATTTTGGCATAAAATGTTTTAATTATGTGAAAGAGTACTGAATATTTGTATCCAATATCATGTAAATATTTAATATATATTTGAATATTAGTTTTATGGTCAGAGAGTAGCAAGAGATAAAAAGTATGTAAGTAAATTTTGATAAGTTAAAATTATATATATATATATTTAGTTATTTAAGCATCATTCCAACTCTTCAAAAACATAATATGTCAAGCATAAAAATAACAATAAATGTGCATGGTTTTAATTCAAATAATAATGTCTCACAGCTATGTTAACTTCTATATAATCACCATGTTGATATTTTTGTCATTACAGAAACCCAAATTACTTTTTGACCAACTCAATCATTGATAACAATCTAAACAATAAATACATATTTGTACATAAGCCCAACACCAGACAAGGACCAGGAGTAGATGTTCTAATTAATACAAAACTTCCACTGACAAGATTAAAAATAATATTCATGTCAATTAATGCAATCATTGTTTCCTTTATTTTTCAATCACAGTTATACTATCTTATAGCAATATATTCATGTCAAAAAGCAAAAGACATCATAAATAATCTCCTCATTGCCCAAAATAAAATCCTACATAAGCTTGGTTTAACCATCATGAGTGATGACTTTAAGTACTTCTATAATGATCTCCCATCCATTTTGAAACTAAATCTCAATCAATTGACCTTGCTAACACTACTATTACTCTATCCTCTAAATTATGTGTTATTTATTGGAGGTCAAGGATCTTCTCTCATTGATCTCTTTTTTGATTTACCTACTGATCTCAAAACTTTAATTCACCTGTATAATGTTTCTTTCTCTGACCATATCTGTGTAACTCAAACACAAAGTACCCTTCAAAATAAATCAACAATTTATAAATTTATCTTCAAGTGGCAAATTCATAGTAAATTTAAACAGCTGTATAATCTCGGTTTGATTGGAATATGGACAATAATAAAAAGATTTCTAAATAATTGATGTTTTGATTGTTTAACAGATTATCATTCAAATAATCTTATAAACAATGTATTGATGACATCAATTCAACTCTTCAAGCTATAGCAATATTCAGTGATGCAAAACGTTTTATTCATAAGCTGAAAGTGAAGCTAAACATGTAACTTCTCTTTATAACTAAAATACCATGGTATTTAAACTTAGAAAAGTAATTCCTAATATTTCAGCACTAACAAAAGCTACAATAAATTATGCAAAATCAATCCACCTTTATGCTTATGGCACTCCAATGCTGTTGAGAGAAAATACACTTGTGTCTGACATCAATGTTGGCATCGAACTTCTTAATCACTTAAAAAGTACTTTTAAAGCAGTTGTTTATCATCTAACCTCTCCTAACTGTAGTATGCATCTTTCTCAAAATTATTACATCTCAAAGTAACAACTTCTTGATGAAATTATGCACTTACATTCACACAACTCACTAGCAAATAATCTTATTCCACCTAATATTTATAAGTATCTAAACTATATTATCTCACCCAAACAACATAAGTATTATAATCAACTTTGTTCACATGAATATCACATAATTTAATCTATCCAACTAATGTAATTTTCTGCCTTAGAAAAAACTTAAAAGCTTTACCATCAGTAAATGACATGTGTCTTATTACATTGGAGGATATTGGTCAAAAAATTTCTGCAAGAATTATTCTTAAACAAATTAAATGATCTTATCCTCCCTAAACTTTCCTTAGCACATTCTGCTGTTAAAACTTTCTGAACATTCTCAAGCTATTTTTTTTAGCACAGGGGTCAGTATTATATGCAAAACAAAATAAATTAACAAATTATGTCACATGCCAGATTGACTTTGATCTGGTAATCTGGGAATATTTATTTATCACATTAATCAAGTTTCTATCTAGTCATATATATCTAATTACCACAATAAAAATTATCTTACCAAAAAATCCAGCAAACTAAAAATTACACATGCCACTCTTTTCCTTTTGAAGCTTGCCAAGGTATTCCATAAGACTCATCACTTGCTTCACTATTATTTGCAAAATATATACATCCCATGGTCAAAGAGATTGAGCAGTGCAGAGAAGGCCTCTTTCTTCTTCATTTTAATACTACTGTTAAAGTGATATCTTTTGCTGATAATGTCCTGATAGTCTTCAGAGACCTACAAAATATTCCTTTCGTTCTTCATGTTCTGAACAAATTTTCTAATTATGATCTATAATAAAATTTTATGTCATCTATGTGGCAGATAGATACAGATCACAATCTATTTTCATTCTTTACAGGTACACACTTATCTTTCTTGGAATTCCATTATCCAAAACACAAGTCATCAACTAAATCATCAGATCATAAACAAGTTTAATAAAAAAAAAGCCTTCTGCCCAAATTGCTTTACCATATAGTAAAAGTTCATATTTTAAATTCTATTCTGGGTTGTATACTTGCTTACTCTTAGTCCATGGCTGCATCCTTTAAGGAATACTGTTAAAAATATTATGATCACAGTAAAATCATGAATCTTGGGATCAATTAGAAGTTGTTGTTTCCCTATTTGAAAAGGTGGTCTTAATCTAATATGTTCTCAATCATTTGTATGTTATATCAGAGGTAAGTTGTACATTTTAACCACAGTTAACCTAATCCTTAAAAATAGATGGATTCATTATCTCTTTTTACAAATACTTTATCTTGTGTTTGAAAGTGAGAATATTCATTTATAGTTAAAATCTACAAAGCACATGCACATTAGCTTTATGGCTGATTATTAATATTAAAGACTAGTATAATATATATTTATACATCCTAAAATATATACCCAGGAATACTATGAGAAAAATTTAATGAAACAATATTTTTCTTAGCTGGTCATTATTTTAAAATGATATAATTATAGATTAAAATTGAATCATTGTATCTGCCTTCAGACACTAATCAAAATAACTATATTTTATAAGTTGTGCATCTTATGTCATATAAAAAAAATCCCACTGTATATATGTTAGTACTTGTAGAAGAAAGTTTATTCTTTTTGGTTTAAATACCTTTTAAAATAATATTAAAAAAAACAAGGAGATCGGAATTTGTCTTCAAGCAGAGGCAGGAAGGCCATTGATAGCATAGCCATCAACAATACACATGGCCATATTGAATTATGTAAATCATACCCTGATTATATTTCCTGACTGTGGCCCACCTCAACTTCATGGATTCAAACCCCTGCAATCGAAAGCATTTGATTTGTTTTGAGGATCAACCTCAGGTGCTAGCCAACCATAGGTTTTATAGTTAGCATGCTTCAGATGACAGCTACATAATCCAGCACTTGAAATGCCCCATGGCTAGCTCATATTCTTAACCTGGGTCCAGCACATTTAACTTAACACATAAAAATAACAACACTCTTAAATTAATAGTGATGCAGTGACATGAGTTTGAGAGAATAGACTAAATACTATTTAAGCAAACATTACTATTTATTCATGCACACATATATTTAATATAATATAAAATAACACAATATAATATTTTACATAAAAATTTGATTACTTTCAGCCTAAAATTATGACAATCCTTTCTGTTATTTAAAAGATATTTACCTAGGTTTTCATGATTGTCAGCTTCCAACCAGTTGACTTTCTGGTCTCCATCAATGGTTTCAGAGCTTGTTTTCCATTCTTTGTTTTGACAATGAGAGAGAAAGAGTTTGCAGAAGCATCTATTTCACCATTTTGGTATTAATTTCCAGTAAGGGTTCAGGAGAGTATAGTTGATTTTGCTGAGAACTAGGTCATGAAGTTGTCAAATACTCCTAAAAAATGGACTAGCATGCATTTTTCTAAATCTTCAGCTTTTGCAGTGATATTGATCACAGCAATAATTGATTGGTTTACTACTGTGATTAGAATTTCTGAATATCTGGATCTCTGGAGCAATTGATAATGTAAGAGCACAAATGAAGACTAGAATGATTCAATCACTGAAAAAAGATAGGAACTTGAACTGAACTTGGACTGAACTGAATTACAGATTGAAGAGCAGAATTATCTAGCAGATTTTAGCCTTGACTAAAGAACAATAGGCCATAGTGACTTTATATACTTTTTCTCTCTTACTGTTTTAATTCCTTATCATAGTTTTTTTCAATTTTCAACTTAACTTGAAATCTGTCTTTTAATTAATTATTTTGTAATAGTATTATACTGAACCCCACCATTTGATGGCACTTCTTTTCACCCAATGCACATCAATATACCGATTCATGGGCTGCCATTTTTTTTACAAAATACTACGGTAAAAACGTTTTTTTTCACTTTCTTATACATAAAACTCATGTTTTTTTTTTTCATTTTTAATAAACAAACACTTTGTTTTTATATGGTATAGGGGGTGGTTGGTTGGTTTGCTTTTAAATTATTGACTTTTTTTTTTGATTTTGAGCTTTTTTTTATTATTTTGAATTATTTGTTTCTTTACATAATACTACAGTAAAAAAATTTTTTTTTACCATTTCTATACATAAAACTCATATGTTTTTTTCTTTTTTAATAAACAAACACTTTGTTTTTAGATGGTAGATGGGGGTTGGTTTGCTTTTAAATTATCATCTTTTTTTGGATTTTGAGCTTCTTTTTTAAAGCCTTAAACAATTCAGTTTTAATAAACCAACAATTGTTTTTTAGAGGGGGATTGGTTTGAATTTTAATTCTTATCTTTTAGTATCTTTTGCCAATGTACTGGAAACTTCACTTATTAATTTTAAATGTGTTTGAATATAGAATACATATAAAGAGATAGATTAACAAAATATACAAATTATTGGAAGTTGGTTTGCTTTTAAATTATTGACTTTTTCCCTTATCAACTTTTTATTAATTTTGAGTTGTTTTTTTGGAAAGCCTTATTAATCAATTCATGTTTAATAAGCCAACAGTTGGTTTTTAGAGGGTGGAGAGGGATTGGTTTGATTTTTAATTAACATCTTTTATTTTCTTATTATGAGGTTTTTTTTAAAAAAATTATTTATGCTACCAAAACCTTTATATGATTGTGAAAGATTGTTCCTTTATTTTTTGCCTTTTTCAAAAAGCCTTAAACAGTTTGTTTTTAAAAACCATTTTTTTAGGGGGATGGGGAGTTATGGTTTGTTTGACTCCAATAAGAGATGAGCCTCAAAGCTGTAAGAAATAAGATTTTGGAGCCATCCAACCAACTTCCCTTATGCAGACCCCAGGTATGCTTGCAGGAGTGTCAATGGAATTCCCCAGATCCTGTAGTTGACTAAAACCATGCTTCTCCCACAAACACATAGCTTCACATCTGGAATGATGTTCTCTTTCTGGAAAAACACAAGTGTCAACTTCTGTAGCTGGCAATTCACTCCCCTTCAACCAATTTTGAACACTTGCCAATGACATTTTACTGTTCTCGCATGGATTCATGCATGCACATGCATTTGTGCATGAACTCAGCAGAACTCTGCTGAAAACCCTCACCTTTTTAGGTTGTGTGCAGTTCAAAATCATATGAAAGCATGCATTATGGCCTGACAATTGTTAATATATAATACAAAATCCACTATGCTTTCTCAAAATTTTTCCACAATGAATTTTTTGATAGTTTTCACATCCTTCAAATATGGCTGCTATTAAATCAGACCATAGTAAGAGTTGAACTGTGCTCACTTGAGGAATACTGTTGCAAGTCAATGGGCATAGTATTTCATTATGTAATTGTAGGATATATTGCCCTCTAGTCAGTCTGTTATGGCTTAAACAACACTGTTGTAGTGTTAGCCATAAGTTAGGCCACTAAAACAGTATATTGATGTACATTGTGTGAAAAATAACACCATCAAGCAGTTGGTTCAGTATAATACTATTACCAATTATTTTTACATTTTCTTTAATCTAATCTTTTGCTTAGATTAATCTACTATCTCATCGATAGTTTATATAGTTTTTTAATTAATACAATTTAATTTTTATCAGTAAAAAATCTTATAAACTAATTACATTCTTGAAAGTTTTACTAACATTTATTTTTACAGACTAATTTTATTCTAACTTTACAAATTTCCTTATTTTACTTTATAAAAGTTTTCTTTAAAAAGAAAGAGAGAGAGAAAGAGTTTTAAATCTTTTTCTAATTTTATTTTAGATTTTCCCCCAACATGCTTTTTAACAAATAGTTTTATATTTTAAAAGCAAAATATATGCAATCTTTTTATTTTACAAAATTGCATTTTGAAATCTACTTAACTAATCATTATATATATATTGTGACACTACAACTCTTTTCCTTCCCCTAATAACTGAATCTTAATTATTAGAATCGCCACCGAGGGCGCCACCAAGGATTTCTCTCTTGGAACCTGGCCACGAAGCTTTACGTAAACCTGGTCTTATTTATTTTCGAACGGCAATTCACCGATTACAAATTTTGTTTATAATCTGACAGGGGTTTTCACTTAAGGACACTAACTAATTATTATAAATAATTAAAGAATTCAAATATACGTTGGGTACAAAAAAAAACTTTCCTTTATTATTATTATTATTAATAACATATTTCCGCCCGATCCAGAGAGAACTGACTTACAATTTCTGATTTTCAAACTGTTAACTTTCTAAGTATTCTTCCCAAATATCTACCATGGATTTACTCACGCCAACACTAGCACTGCAGATTCTAGCAGGCATGTATACAAAGGCGACTTATAGTATATAATCTTTCCTGAAGTTTATTTTTAAACCCCACTTTATTTGGTAAATAAATAACTTGCAAAAACTTAAAATGAACGTATAAGTGTCTTTTGTTTTCTTATACTTTCAACACCTCCCTTATTTTCTGCTAACAAGCAAGTAATGCCCTAAGGTTCTCTGTTGCTTGGCAGCGCACTTTTATACCTCCACCCTGTTGTTACCCTCTAGATCGAATAGATATTAAATAATTTAACATACAGTCATACCAATATTTCATAAAAATATTTAACGAGAATTAACATAAATAGTTTACAATATTAAATAAATTTATTTCCCCACCTCTATTGTTGAAACATTCGTAACAAATATAATAAACGAAAAATTAATCAAAAATAAAGTTCTATTACGCTTTAACTAAAGTTCCCATTAATTGAAAAGTTTATAATTACCCTGATCGATCAGAGCGGAGTGGCCTGACTTTCATAGATTCACATTCCATTTGTCGTGCCTTTGTCCTTGTATATGAGAATTCTGGTGTGTCCATGGATGTTCCTTTGGTTGTCTGGCTAGCTATATACATTCCTTTCCATTCCTTGATTCTTTCGGTAGCTTCATTCAGATGGAGTGGTGGCCAATTCCCCAAAGGGGAAGGTTTTGATAACTTTAGCCGCTATGCATTTGAAAAGAGTCCGCAAAATAAGTTTTTATAATAATTTCTGATTCGGAGCACAGCTTTTCTCTTTTTTTTCTTTATTGTCCTTGCTGGTCTCTCAAGTCAACTGACTTACTCTAAAAGCGATTTTATCTCTCCTTCTCTTATCTTTTTTTTTTTAATTAGCGTAATAGCAATTATTAACCAAATACTTTTAGTTTGTGAAAGTTTCAACAATAGAGTCTAATTACTACCAACAATCTAATTTTGTTTTCTTTTCCCCACCCTTTTATCTCTTGAGTTTTCTTCCTTTTAATTAAACACTTTTAACATTTTTGACAATAAATTATATTTTACCTTTTTTTTTTTTTTTAAATTGCTCAAATTCATAGCAAAAATAAAAGTTTAAGATTTTACCCTTCCCATTAAATTAAAATCATTTGTTAATTTTTATTTTACAAACTATTTAACTTCGGAAAATATCTATGACGAAATTATAAATATGTGAGCTTATATATATATGAGCTGACTTAAAATATCAGCTCATTGCCCCATTTGTCATATAAAAAAAAACAATAAAAAAAAAACTTTAATTGCCCCGAGGTGACTTGTCCCAACTTTTCTTGGGGTTATAGTTACTCGTACTCACGGGTTTGTTACAGTTCTCCCATCTAACTTTACTTTCTCCACCTACCCCCTGGTCCTCCCATTCTATATCTTGTAATATTTCTAACGCTTCTTCAATGGATAGCCGACAGTTTTCGCCCAACTTACGTTGCACACCTGACGAAAGGTTAAATCTGATAGTTCACACTATCTGGAATTGATCCATCGGATATGCCTCCAAGGCTCTCAATTTTGCCGCTTGACGTTGGAAAAACTGACTATACGTACCATCTTTGTCCACTTTATACTTTTCTTGCGATATCTTCATACGTATGGTTTCTTGTTTCTCCATGCTCCAAAACCCTCGCAAAATCATAGTTCGATATTCTTGGAATGTAGGGGGTTTGTAATTTACCGCCTTCTACCATTCCCTAGCGGAACCACTCAAATGGCTTGTTGCTATTATGATCTTCTCTTTTTCTTTCGACTTATGGACATAGAAAAAATCACCTAGACTGTCCAAGTAGTCAAAAGGGCTTTCCTCCCTTTCCCCTTTAAATGTTTTTATGTGTATAAATTTCACCAACGTGACCCTATCGAACTCTTCTTCTCCAGATTCATTGAGCTTTCTTTCCATTACCTTTTTCTCTCGGTTTATTTGTATAGCCTTCTTGTTTGGGATTTCTTTAGTTTCCCCTGTAAACTGCTCTGTCTCTTCGTTTTCTGTCTTTTCTTCCTCTTTACTGACTTTATGGTCCGCTGGGTCTATGACTTCCTTTTTTTTCATTGTTCCTATTCTTTTCCCTCTCTTTTAATTCATTCACATCTTTCCTCAATTCTTGTATCATGCCTTTCATTTCTTTTATTTCTTTACGGTCTTCCATTACAATTTCTTTGAGCTCAGCGATAGCTCTCAATATTTCTTGTAACTGACACCGCTCAGGGTTTTTAAATGTTACCACCGGGCTTTCCATGCTACTTTCGTCCTCAATCATATTTTATTCTTTTGTTTTCTTTAATTTTATATTCGAACTCATAACCCTCCCTATGAGAATACTGACATACCACCACCATCTGAAATCCGCCACCCTTACTAAATTTTTTTTTTTAAAAAACTCTGGTCTCTGGGCGTTTCTCTTGTTAACGAGCCTGACACGTTGGAAGCGCTATTTTCTAACTTTCCTTCTCTATTGTTGAAACATTTGTAACAAATATAATAAACGAAAAATAAATCAAAAATAAAGTTCTATTACACTTTAACTAAAGTTCCCATTAATTGAAAAGTTTATAATTACCCTGATCGATCAGAGCGGAGTGGCCTGACTTTCATAGATTCACATTCCATTTGTCGTGCCTTTGTCCTTGTATATGAGAATTCTGGTGTGTCCATGGATGTTCCTTTGGTTGTCCAGCTAGCTATATACATTCCTTTCCATTCCTTGACTCTTTTGGTAGCTTCATTCAGATGGAGTGGCGGCCAATTCCCCAAAGGGGAAGGTTTTGATAACTTTAGCCACTATGCATTTGAAAAGAGTCCGCAAAATAAGTTTCTATAATAATTTCTGATTCGGAGCACAGCTTTTCTCTTTTTTTTCTTTATTGTCCTTGCTGGTCTCTCAAGTCAACTGACTTACTCTAAAAGCGATTTTATCTCTCCTTCTCTTATCTTTTTTTTTCTTTTTAATTAGCGTAATAGCAATTATTAACCAAATACTTTTAGTTTGTGAAAGTTTCAACAATAGAGTCTAATTACTACCAACAATCTAATTTTGTTTTCTTTTCCCCACCCTTTTATCTCTCGAGTTTTCTTCCTTTTAATTAAACACTTTTAACATTTTTGACAATAAATTATATTTTATCTTTTTTTTTTTTTTAAAAATTGCTCAAATTCATAGCAAAAATAAAAGTTTAAGATTTTACCCTTCCCATTAAATTAAAATCATTTGTTAATTTTTATTTTACAAACTATTTAACTTCAGAAAATATCTATGACGAAATTATAAATATGTGAGCTTATATATATATGAGCTGACTTAAAATATCAGCTCAATATATATATATTAAAATTATAAATATGTAACACTATATATGTGAGTTTTACAACACATATCTTTCACTAGCATTACAATATATATATATTGTAACCTTATGATTGGACTTGATGTTTATCAAATCTTATTTAAATTGTCAATTGTATATAATTTTACATTTTTATTGATACTAATTAAATATATTAAATAGGTGTATTATATCAATGGTGTGTTATCATGATTGCTAAATTATATTATAAAAATAAGTACATTTCATCAATAGATCTCCTGAGAGTAATAAAGAATTGGGATGTTCAAGATATGTGCTAGACCCTCTGCCAGATTGTGTATGAGATTTTTTATGTGTAGACTGTCAGATGGATTAATTTCAATAGTATCAAAAATAATTTATTAGTGTTATTATTAAATTAAATATAAAAATATTAAGTATTTTGTTATTATTAAATAATAGTTAAAAAGTCTTAAAATTATAGCTATTCTAAATTAATCTTTATAATTAATTCTCACACATATTTTTATTGCAATTTAAAATAAATTTGAACAGCTTAATCAGTTATCATTTATGCTTATAGATGGAGAATTATTAATTGTATGTTAATGTATGTACATACAACAATTTAATTGGTCTGTTAATTTTTACAATCATCCTCTTTGGTAAAAGTTAATAAATATGCCAACATAGATTTTTAGGTAAGAAGGGGGGAACTGGGAGAATTAAAAGAACCAGGGGAGAAAACTGAATTAAAAAAGGAACTGGGAAGCTGAAAATTATTAAAAGTAAAAAGAGAATTCGATTTGAATTGAAATGGAATTGAGTTGGATTAGTAACTTGTAATTAATGGAATAGGAACTCCATTTGATCTATACACATGAAGCACAACATGGCAGTCAATGGATAATTATAAAATGTTCACATTTAAAACTGATAAACATATTGGAGAAAAAGCTCACCAAAATGGACTTCAAATTTAAACCAACTGAGAAGTTTATAAGCCTGAAATTTTACTCTTTATTTTGTAAATGTTTTAATTATTATATTTATTGTGTGCATTGTAAAAATAGTTATAACTTATTTGGAATAACAAGAAAGAAAAGAGAAAATTATTTTGTACTTTCAGTTAGAATATATTCAAAAGAAGTAGGACTATTATAGAAGATATTTAATGTCTTTTACTGCTGTTTTGAATTTATAACACTCGTGACGTCTTCACGTACATGAAATAGTATTTAAAGTTAACCCTAAACACTCTCATTTTTATTATAATATGTTAACTGCAAAACACACAGAAAAAATAATTAAATGGAAATTAAAATTATATTGTTGCAGTCAATTTAAGGAAAATAATAACCTACACCTGGCTAATTAACAATATTAATAAATATAATAAATTATGAAAGTTTTTAAAAGTATTTATTAAGACTCTTAATATTAAATATCCTCTGAATTACCATAAACTTACATTGGGGAAAACTGGATTTGCCATTTTAGAACACTTGGAGTTGACACATTTATCAAATTGTGTTATAGAATTTCATTAATATCGGATCAAATGTCAACTTAATTTTGATATACTAATTATTGTGTTAAGCACATTGTGAATTGGATTTATAATGTGCTAGTTATTAAACAGTTCCATTAAGCAATGAAATATATAAAATTCACATACATGATAAAAATAAGAAGCAATGTTTATCTTCAACTTCTTCAATTTCTGGAATAACAAAGCATTTAGAGTTAACAGAATAAAACTATTGTCATTTATAGATCTAGTTATGAACTAAGATTACAATTTAAACTAATAAATAAATATGAAATATACTCATATGGTAGAGAATGTTCATCAATCATATAATGCTGCAGATTTCAAATGGTTGCAATCAAGAATTTGTTCTCTTTGTTTCACAAGAAGAAATGTAAAAAAAAGATTTATGTAATGATAATTTATTATTAATAATATTATATGTATTGTTTTGTAATATTGTATACATTATCATTACAGATGAAAAAACTGGTTTGTGTAGAGAATGAAACTTGTGATAAATATAAATTTGATCAAATATATAAAAAATGGTAAAGTATTCTTATTTATTATAAATTTTATTAACATTTAAAATATGAACACAGGTAAAAAGGTTAAGAATTTTCACAATAAATTATTACAATTTATTCTTAATATTTTTCTTTCTAGATGATAAATGCTACAATTGCTGAATAATAATATATGGATAATATCCAATTCTAGTTAATTTAAGTGCAGTAAATATGATATTTTATATGTAGTACTTAACTAATTAATAACTAATAATAGTTATAGTCATTTTCAAATGGATAATGATATTTATAATTTTTTCCATATGTCAAAGCATCTGCCAGAATATGTCAGATAGTAATATATTCCAAAGAGCTTTGCTAATTGCTCAGCAAGCTTTGAGATAAATGCTTAGCAAGAGAAAACATCTAAAATATCTCTATCTGAAAATCACCCCCACATCCCCTGACCAATGATTTCATGCTTTTGGCACTCCTCAGAGAGGCACTAGGGTAGATTCAGACACTAGATCTAAAAGCACCAACTCAAAGCCAGCATTTATCTAAGAGTTGACTATTGAGTAGAAAATTTGAAGTTTTCAGACACCTAAATGTCTTCAAACACCACTATATAACTCAAATAAACTATATGTGGCTGAGAGATCTTCAGCCAAACCGAAGTCTTAGCAATATAACATCACTTTAGACTAAAAGCAAAGACTATAAATAATCAATAAAAATAAAAAATAGTCATGTGATATATGACTCTATTTTTTAGTGATATATTCCATTTTGTTTAGTGTTTTTATATATTAATGGTACACAATATTAGTATGAGATTTGTCTGTTATCATGCCGAATGATTATAATGATATGGAGATAATATTTGGAATATGTCATAGACCTATGTTGCATCACATCAGGTGCATTTATTCTCTTATCCTGAATGATAATATAAATGATCATTGTGGGTGAATCATGAATGATGCCCATAAAACTTTGAGCAGATTAAGGCCATACTTTTGTAGTGTATTGATATTGTTATTAAATAAGGTATTGACCACCCCTTCCTTTTTCTCATATCCCTAAAGGTGATCCAAAAGCAATACTGGAATTTCAGACCATATATTGCTGTAGTTATTTAAACAAGGGATTGACTGTTCTTTCCTTTTATATCCCTAAGGGTGTTACAGAAGTGACACCAGAATTTCAGACCATTTGCAGTCATGAAATGACAATGGACTAGATTATTGTTTGTTCTCTTTTGCCTTAGCTCAACCCTATTACATCTCTGGATATATCATATGTTTTAATATGTTCTATATTCCTAAGTTTTAATCATTTAGTATAGAGAACAACAGATTATATTTAGCATTGAACAAAATGATGATAGGATATAATATTAGTTAAAATTAAATAATAGGCATTTGGAAAGAATTTTTAAAAAAAAAAAATAAGAGTGTAATTATTCCATTTGCTGCAATCAAATATTAGGTTTTACTATGTGAAAAATGTTTTCAAATTTATTTTGATTACACTGAATGTTATTTGACAATTAAATTTGATGATTAAAATCTTGTGCAAGGTACAAAATAAACAATCACTGAGAATTATTATTTTCTAATTAACTGTTACCACTTTTGAAAAAAGTATTATTATATAATCTAATTAAGGTTCCAAATGAGCATTTAGAATAAGTCAAACAACTAAAAATATTTTTAAAATGATTTATTTTAGACTAGAACATTTATTGCACTTTTTTTTTGGTATGCTCTATATAAATTAGTTATCAGTATAAATGCATTATAACTGGGTATTGTTTTAGGAAAATTATAATCTGTTATATAAAGAAATAAATGTGATATTTTTATAAGCATTACTTGTAAAAATATTACAATATTTGTATAAAAAATAAAGATATATTGATAAGATTACAAAAATTGGAGATAAAATTATTTATTTTTAGAATAGAATTGATATGGGATACTTCTGAGATAAACCAAAAGGTATAAATATTAGCTATATGGACAAAATTTATATTAATTATTATTTTTCAAAATACAGATACCTTTCCAAACATCCTGAGATGGACATCTGTTCAATTCATAAAATTCTAGGAAATCAAGATGATGGAGTATTTTATGTAGTATGATATATCACTTGTAGTATCAAGATATCCAGCAAACAGCAACCAGACATGCACTAGCCTTTTGTCTTCAAGCCATATACCACCTAAGAGAAATAGATGACCTGCTAAAAATTAAAATAAATTCTGGTGCCTTTAGTATGCATGAATGGATTAACCTAGTCCATTAATAATTTACTGTGAAGGTGATTGTACACATCATCAAGATTGAAAATATTATCAAATAAATCTGAAAACCAATCTAGAATTTAACTAATATATAAATCACCCATGGAAAGAAAGGTGACATTATAAAATACCACTGGATTATAAAAGAATAGCATATTTTTACAGTAAATAAAAAAAAAAGTCTGATCAGAGAATTGTGAAACAACTTCATACTCAACCTATATACAAAGTACCTGATAATATGTACTTTACATTTAAATTACTATTAAGAAATTTAGTTATTTCAGTTTTAAAAAGTCTCAATAAAATATCAACTATTTGTAAAATTTTAAAGTATATTTTAGTGAATGATAGACATATTGTAGTTTTATATATATTGATTTTCTCTATGTCTTGATATTGTAAGAGATATTCTTATTTTTGTGGGAATACAAAAAAAGAATATGAATTTTTCTTCTATATAATATATAATTTAATAATGTGTTTGGTGTTTCCCACATCTGTGAAATAGTAGCAAGAATACAATCTGATAGATAACAGTTTTACAGAAATGGTAGACAAGAAGGAAATGAATTAAGAATAAATATGACATTAAAGAAATGAGAACAAATATGACAAATATATAAATGTGATATTTTTTATGTTATTTGTATTAACTGAAACACAGGCTTATTATATACCTGTGTCTATATATGTAATTTATAGGGTATATGAGCACAGACTTTCACACCACCCACCACTCTCCACTCTATCTCATAACACTGATACACTTGAACACATATATGTCGAAAAGATAAATAATCACCAATACTTGTATTTCATGCTAAACCAGCAATCATCAGTTGATCCAGATTACCATCTCTACACATATACACTATAAGTGCTCAGATATATATTAAGATAGCCAATCTTCATACTTTAATGGACAGGCTTCAATCTACTCCACACTCCAACTCTTCAACCGTCCACCACCCAATTGAAAATCTGATGATGGAATGCTCAAAGGCCACCCTGAGGCCGAGATTCTTGTCACACCCATGTTGACCTAAGGTCAATCTGACCCCTCATGTACAGGACATAATCCATTTAATACATGTACAAGGGATAGGCAGACATCTCTACTATGTAATAGCTGAAGCACAGGCTTATTATATACCTATGTCTATATATGTAATATATAGGGTATATGAGCACAGACTTTCACACCACCCACCACTCTCCACTCTATCTCATAACACTGATACACTTGAACACATATATGTCGAAAAGATAAATAATCACCAATATTTGTATTTCATGCTAAACCAGCAATCATCAGTTGATCCAGATTACCATCTCTACACATATACACTATAAGTGCTCAGATATATATTAAGATAGCCAATCTTCATACTTTATTTGGACAAGTTTCAAACTACTCCACACTCCAACTCTTCAACCGTCCACCACCCAATTGAAAATCTGATGATGAAATGCTCAAAGGCCACCCTGAGGCCGAGATTCTTCTCACACCCATGTTGACCTAAGGTCAATCTGACCCCTCATGTACAGGACATAATCCATTTAATACATATACAAGGGATAGGCAGACATCTCTACTATGTAATAGCTGAAGCACAGGTTTATTATATACCTGTGTCTATATATGTAATATATAGGGTATATGAGCACAGTTTTTCACACAACCCACTACCCTCCACTCTATCTCATAACACTGATACACTTGAACACCTATATGTCGAAAAGATAAATAATCACCAATATATGTATTTCATGCTAAACCAGCAATCATCAGTTAGTCCAGATTACCATCTCTACACATATATGCTATAAGTGCTCAGACATATATTAAGGTAGCCAATCTTCATATGTGTAGAGATGGTAATCTGGACCAACTGATGATTTCTGGTTTAGCATGAAATATATACATTGGTGATTATTTATCTTTTCGACATATATGTGTTCAAGTGTATCAGTGTTATGAGATAGAGTGGAAAGTGGGGTGGTGTAAAGTCTGTGCTCATATACCCTATATATTACATATATGGACACAGTATATAATAAGCCTGTGTTTCAGTTATTACATAGTAGAGATGTCTGCCCATCCCTTGTATATGTATTAAATGGATTATGTCCTGTACATGAGGGGTCAGATTAACCTTAGGTCAATATGGGTGTGACAAGAATCTTGGCTTCAGGGAGGCCTTTGAGCATTCCATCATCAGATTTTCAATTGGGTAGACTGTTGAAGAGTTGGAGTGTGGAGTAGATTGAAGCCTGTCCATTAAAGTATGAAGATTGGCTATCTTAATATATATCTGAGCACGTATAGCATATATATGTAGAGATGGTAATCTGGACCAACTGATGATTGCTGGTTTAGCATGAAATACATATATTGGTGATTATTTATCTTTTCGACATATATGTGTTCAAATGTATCAGTGTTATGAGATAGAGTGGTGAATGATGTGAAAGTTATTTGTATTAGTGAGTACATTTTAGATTTATTAACTAACCTATTATCCTTCTTGCATAGAGAGATATCTTGCACATGGTTAATTGTGAAAGGGTATTTCATACTTAGTGTCTAATCTTATGCTGACTAGAATCTGAAGCAATACTAATAGATAATTAATATAAATGTGAAATGGTTCAAATTAATATCTGAAAACATTCCTTCAACTGAAAATAATTTCTATTATTATGGCCTATATCAAGAAATAGTTTAAAATTAAAACTACCGAAAATTATACATTTTTCTGCATTTGTCAGTTAGATAATGTATCTGTAAATGTACTCAGTACTCTAAAAATCTTGTGATAATTCTAAATAGTACATAGTTTTCAGTATGATCATCATTAAGAATTTAAAAGATAGTTGTGTAATGCTATTTATTCTAAGCAAATATTTTTAACTTTATTAAAATTTTAAGAGTACATATTTATTTAAGTTTGAATATTTAGGGTATGGTATGTTCATCAATGAATTATGTGAGTAAACAATGTTATTTATTTGCATTGCATTTGCATAAAAATATGAAATGAATTGCACACACACATATGAGTTACTGAGTATTCTTTCCAATACCTATTACAATATATTTATTACTATGAATGAGATGCATTTTAAGCATTTCCTATAAGCTCATTATTAAACTAAGATGTAAGATGTTATATAATAGTCTATGTAAGTTACTTAAAATTATTATATGCCATCAAAGAAACATTGAATATCAAATGGTGCATCAAGGCAATTTTATTATTGATATTCGTCATGGGTTAGTACAATAATATAATTGAAACCTAACTTTGTTGCTTGTGATGTTTGAAGTATTTATGAACTGCTGAAGAGAAGGACATTCGATTACATTTTTCTATTGTGATTTATAGCGTCCATTTGCTTAATTGATAGAGTCCATTCATCTCATTGTCAGTCAACTCTTTTTCTTCACACTCTGTCTTATTAAATCAAATGTACGTTTTCTGTATAATTTATCTGTTTTTCATAAATATTTCAATTAATTCATACACACAATAATGTAATATAATAATTATATAATTTATTTTAAGAAAATGTATGCTTTAAATTCATTCAGTAAAATGTAAAAATCACTACTTTTATATATATATTTGAATACAAGTACAATGTATACACTAAACTTGAAATAGAATTAGAGGGGATTTAAACACAGACTTTTGAGCTCATTGATGCATATGACTACATACATGTGAAAAGGGTAAATGATCTCCAATATACGTATTTCGTATTTCAATAATATGGATGTCTGAAGAGTTGGAGAGTGGAGAGGAATAGACTAGCACTGATTATATATATATATGGGAGAAGGTTATTTGCACCAACTGATGAGAGCTGATTCAGAACGAAATACAAATATTGGAAATCATACATCGTTTTCACATGTACAAGGTCATGTGCATCGACTATATAAGATGAAGTGGATAGCTAAGGGAGTTTGCAAGTCGGTGTTTAAATCCCCTCTAATTATATATATATATAGTGGATAAACATACGTTTAGCAATCTGCATATATGCCACATAACCATTGTGATAATAAATCAATGTATTGAGTAATTGGTAAAAAACAAATTTATTAATAATTGTGTTCTATATAACCAAAATGTAATCAATTATAAGTGTCTTGCTAGCTATAAAACGTATCACATTTAAAAATTATATTTGTTTGCGCTTTCATATATTGAAAAATGTAGTTAATAACTTTAACCATATATATATATGAGATTTAGGACAATCTAATTTAAATTATTGATGTAGAAGTTTCGCAAAACCAATGAAGGAATCCCTTAAACTAATTTTATGAACCTTGTATTGTCATAACTCACAATTTAGATTTTGGCTATTATATAACCTCATATATATTAGTTAAATATGAGTAAATAGAAGGTGCTTAAAATGCACTCATTCTCAGAAATATTATAAGATATATCTTTATAATGTATTACTACCTAGACAAACATAACACACACACACACACACACATTTACATTAATTTCAATCGCGCAGAAAGTATATAACAAATAATTAGGAGCATGAATCATGTACAGAAAGAATAAATGAAAGTTATTATAGATTACAACGTAAAATGTCTAATTATTAATTTGACTGTAATATCCAGACCATATACACAGATATATATTTATATATTACTTAACATTGCAACGTTAAGTTGAAAAAAAAAATTTAAATTTAATGCCTAAGTAAATTAAACTGTAATTTTATATATAGGTAAAAATAGCTTCCTGTGAGACAAACCAAAAGTTTAGCATCTTTATCAATTGCTAGTGTTGGTGTGTGTCTAAATATTTGATAAATGTCCTCGTTGATTTATCTTCTAAACAAAAACAAATAATACTCGTTTACTGACCAATAATTTAATGAGTGTAGGTTAGTTACAGAGAAAGAACTTCAAGCCAAATTCGAACCTTAACGGAATCTACAGTATCTTTAAAAATGTTCTAGTGGCTTATCTTGAATTAAATCAGCCCATTAAGAAATATGAATTTTTTTCTACAGTACAGGCTTTTCCATATCTGCACTTATATATGTAATATATAGGGGGTTTGAATTCAGATTTTCGCATGACTCTTAACCATCCATGCTATCTCATACCGTTGATACACTTGATCACACACATGTCAAAAAGATAAATAATCACCAATATCCGTATTTCGTGCTAAATCAGCACTCATCAGTTGGTCCAGATTATCATCTTCACACATATCTACAATCAAAGCTCAGTTTATATTAAGATAGCCAATCCTCATACTTTAATGGGCAGGCTTCAAACTACTCCATACCAAAACTCTTCAGCCAATTTCATTCAAAATCTAATGATGGAATGTTCAAATCCTACCTTAGTGCTAACCTTCTCATCCTACCCATGTTGACCACAAATCACTCTGATCCCTCATGTACAGGACATAGTCCATTTACATACATATACAAGGAATGGGTAGACCTTAAAACACTATATTTTGAAATATCGTTTCAACATGTGTGTGATCAAGTGTATCAGTGGTATGAGATAGCATGGATGGTTGAGGGCCATGTAAAAGTCTGAGTTCAAACCCCCTATATATTACATATATAAGTGCAGGTATGGAAAAGCCTGCACTGTAAAAAAAAATTCATATTTTAAAATATAGTGCTTTAAAGTCTGCTCACCCCTCGTATATGTATGTAAATGGACTATGTCCTGTACATGAGAGATCATATTCACTTGTGGTCAACATGGGTAAGATAAGAAGTTTGGCACTAAGGTGGCTTTGAGTGTTCTATCATCAGATTTTCAATGAAATGGATGGCTGAAGAGTTATGATATGGAGTAGTTTGAAGCCTGTCCATTAAAGTATGAGAATTGACTATCTTAATATAAGTTGAGCTTTGATTGTAAATATGTGTGGAGATGATAATCTGGACCAACTGACGAGTGCTGGTTTAGCACGAAATACATATATTGATGATTATTTATCTTTTCGATATGTGTGTGATCTCTATCAGCGGTATGAGATAGCATGGATGGTTGAGGGTCGTGCGAAAGTCTGAGTTCAAACCCCTATATACCAGCCCATTATCTAAATATTAATCAGAAAATAAATATCTAGGAAGATTTGGCTAAATCTAACAACAATAGATCCTTTTTTTTTTTTGCAATGTCCACCATTTGCCTAGTCTGGTAATTAATTTTTCTTTACTGCTCCCTGCAAACAATTATTCGAATGGCTTTTTTTATTTAATAAGCTATTTAAAGTCTATTTATACGTCACCCATATATATATAAAGATAACATATTGATCTCCGCGTAAAATAAAATATTTAAGTATTAAATTATAAAGCCAGTGTAATGTAAAATAGAAAAGACAAATATTATAAAAAGGTTTTATAATTTTATTTATATAAAAAAAATGTTATAAATGACTGAAATATATATTTTTTTCACTTGTTAAAAAATTCTCAAAAACATTCCTTTTTTCTTTTCTTTATTCTGAATTCCTTTTTTTAATCTTCCTTCCCATAGAATGAATCGAGTAACTACCCGTGATTGAATTATTGTGCTAAAAAAACCTTTTTAAAACGTTAAAAGCAGAGAAAAATATAAGTTTCCTTTTTTGACAAAATGTGATCGAATTTTATTACAGTTTGAAATAAAATGTTGATATTTATATATTCTGTCAACGTTAGACGGTAGCAAGATGAAAACTATTACAAATTCCCAATTTTTTTTAGAGCCACCATATTTCATCCCTTTATTAAAAGTTATAATTTTTAAATTTTTGATATTCAATATAGAATTTTTTTAGCCTATCAATTATATGTTTTCTTTTCTAAGATATAAACAAACGATTGAGTAGCAATACGTATAGAGAGTTTTGCCCGTTTTTCTAAGACATTTTTATTTGTCTTTCTTTTTTATATATATATTTTATACTCTTCTGTTTAAATCCATTTACTTCTATTTAAAACCCTCTAATCACCCTCCATCCTTTTTTTCTTTTCAAAATATACATTACATATAAACATATAATTCTATAATTAAAACACTTCAAACAATTAAGAGTCTCATTTTCCTCTTTTCTTTACAAAAACTTTATTTCTTGTATATATATATATCCACTTGTTCCAACGTTTCAACTATTTTTAATTTATAGTCATTTTCAAAGATTTGCTTCCCTTCTCTTCAAAAAAGTGGAGAAGGGAAGCAAATCCTTAAAAATGACTATAAATTAAAAATAGTTGAAACGTTGGAACAAGTGGATATATATACAAGAAATAAAATTTTTGTAAAGAAAAGAGGAAAATGAGACTCTTAATTGTTTGAAGTGTTTTAATTATAGAATTACACATTTTATACTTTCCTTTGTCTTCTTTAAGATTCCTTTTTATACTTAAAGTTTAAATTTTATTTAAAAAAAAAGATTATTATTCGGATTAATATGAATATCCTTCACATAGCATTAAAAATATAACATACTGTAAATTAAACTTAAAAAAATAGCACAATTTAAAAGACATAAAAATAAAATGATTTATGGCTAGGAGTTTATAAGAAATTCTAAGACTGGAATTTACAATGCTGACACCATGATCCATAGATCTTAGCTGCAGAGACCACTATCAAACCATACAGGGTAACACATTAATAAAAATTAAGATTCTAATAGGGAGTTTAAAATGAATGCAATAACATACTTGTCAAAAAAGATATAAAAAAAGTGCATCCATATATATAAATACACGAACCCACATATCCAAATTCCAAAATAATTATGTCATGTTATTTAGATATATATTTAATTTGACTTGAAATAACAATATATAGGTTGTTAAACCAGCAAGCATCACATGATCACATCTCCATTAGATAGGCATTAGATGGGGATTTTATGCACAAGCCTTCTGGCATTCATTGATTACTCTGTTTAGCACAGGTGGCACTACTATATGGAGTTTTGCTTTGCTTTGTTAATATATAGGTTTCTGATATGGTACATATGTTTCTATATTTAGATTTAGAAAGTAACTCTGTACTATCTTGGCAATTTAATTTTTTATGAAGAGGTGTCCAAGATAAGAACGACTTGTTTAGTATCAAATCAGCCTAATTTCATTCGATGACAACAGAAGACGTAAAATAGTCATTTTTTAAATATTCAAAACTGATAAAATAGAATAAATATTGTCTTAAGATTGACAAATTATCGGTGCTAATATGATTCGGTTATTTAATAAAATGATACTTTTTCAATTTTCTCACATAGTTTAAAATAATTGGTAAAAACAATTAATATCTAATAAATAGGATCCCATTTGAAAAGTGAAAGAGGTAAAATCGTAAATGAATTTTACTTTAGCTGTTATATCATTTATTTATTAATCTCTCTAATTCATGTTGATAATGATACAATGAAATGATAATTATTTTATTCTTTTTTGTCAACTGCTAATTTAATTTTTGTTTAAAAAAAATGTTTTGTAGCTTTATATGGATATTTAATCATTATTATTATTTTTAAATTTTTGTTATTCTATCAATAAACAATTAATGCTAATATTGAATGTAAATACGTTGAAAATGGAGATTTTGTAAATAGATGAGTGATTAAAGACTGTTACAATTTAATAATTATCATAGCCTGTTCTGACATATATGCCTTACAAATAGGTTATAATGATTTATATTATTCATAGAGATTGTCTTAAATAACTAATTTTGTCATTTAGGTTATTTAGCTATCTATAGCGTTTGCCGTTCTTAGTTTATTAGTCTCACTCCAAATGTTACATAAACAATTAATTCATTGTAGAACCAGAAAAGTCATGTTCTGACTTCTGTAAATGTCAGGATGTTAATTGTGAAGATTAGAATGGTGTTGCCATAAAGTAGTGATTTCATAGCTGTTCTTAGAGAATAGCAGAGTTCAAATCACATCATAAAAATCTATACTTATGGATGAAAATTAAGTGTGCGATAATTTGATATATGATAATCAGAAAATATAATCCTGGATATCTTTTATAAAGCACTTAAATAAGTGGCATGATTTGGTCGTCAATATCAAAATTGTGTTTAATTAAATTAATTTAAGTTTAAAATATTCTTGGTTAAACAGATAGCTTATTACATTGATATAAGCATAATCTAATTACATATTGGATATATTTTTCCATAAGTGCATATATGCATTGACAGAAGAAACACCAGTCAGGTTCCTGGTACAATACACATTTACTGTATAATGTTTCTCATCATTTTTATCAGCATCAGTGATATAGTCAATCTTCACATCCTTAGGTGATTTCATGCTATAGTACTTGTCTAAAATATAAATAAAACATCTTAAATAGTATTCAATCATTAAGTAATATATCCATTAATAATTATGACAGCATACAAAGTAATCAAAATTACACAATTATTATTTCCCCATCTCTAGTCCCACCACCTTATGTAATTTTGAATAATCACGAAATACCACATGGTAATGCTTAGAGTGCTATTTTGTCCAATTTTCCACGCTAGTTTCTTTCAGTGAAGAGTTTTAGTCTGGATAGTGCAGTAATGAAAGCCATAACTTAGAATGAGCCTGGATATTTGAAATTGATACCACTGGATATGAATATATTAAGCACTACATTGGAAATCTATTGATTTCTGAAGTTTACATAAGATGGCAAACAGGAGTTGGAGAAATAGATTGGCTACTTTAAAGTGAAATTTTGATGTTTTGTTAGTGTTAATTTAAAATTACTAGCATATATCCAATTTTAAAATTCTTCTTGATATATTTTATTAAAATTTAATTTTGTAATTTCATAAAGGAATATCATTTATTATTTATGTATTTAATTTTTTAAAAAATATATTTTACATACAAATGTGTGCTTGGATGAATATATGTATAAGTAAATAATACGTGTACGCACTTTTTTTTTCACATGTCATAGCATCGACCGAGAGGCGAACCCACAACCGTCTGCAACCAACTACTTGCTTGCAAGATGACTGCGCTGATCTCTCGACTAACAACGCTTGACGTGTATGCACTACGCACTTTTTAATAGTCTAAAGACAATAAATGCAAGAACATTTTTTTAAAAAAATGCATTTGTTGCATTAATTTCCAGTATAATTTAAAATAAATGTGCTAACTGAAAACGTTCATACTAAAGAAATTGTAGCCTTCATGCAAATGATATAAAATGGCTGAAATTTCAGTGCTTTTACATGCATTTTTTCAAAACATAGATATGCAAAATTATAAAAACGAGAGAATTTCTCTAATTTATTTATCCTAAGCCTTAATAAAAATACAATAAAAACTATCACGCATTTACAGGCAAGCATTTCACTTTTGTCAAAAAAAATTGAAGGCATCTATCGCAATCAGAAAAAATATCCTTTGTGCATCTATATGAAGTTATCCGATTAAAATTTGCATATTTATATTATAACCAATAGTAATAGTTGAGAAAAACAAGCGAATGTCTCAGTGCTAATTAATTAAGAGAAAGCAGATTGTTTTTACATCGCATTGATCAAAAGTTATTTCAACCAATTTGAATTTATTAAAATTTATTTTATTATTGAGCTTATAAATTTTCACTCATTTATTGCATTTGAAAACCAATAGCTTGCCTAAAACATCAAAATGTTTATTACTATTTTCTGCCTTTCTTGCCCCCCCCCCCAAATCTCTTTCTCTCTTTTTCTCTCTCCCCCATCCCCCCACCTTCTCTCTCTTTATATATATTAATGAAATAGGTTTGGATCATACATCATTTATATTGCAGATAATATGATCTTATATTCTCATTTTTAATTAAATATTTTGCCATAGCCATTGAAAATGATACATCTGTGTATACAAGCAAATGATACAACCACACACTATTAGTACAATACTAAATCTTGAAGCATCTGTCATAACTGAAATTGAAACCAAGATAAATGGTTTTATTCACAAGGTTAATCTACATTTATAATCAAGCAAATAAGGTATTTATATCAAATTAATTTTATACATTTTTTAAGATTAATGAATAATAATTGCATAATTATTAGTCAGCACAATTGCAACAAGTGGAATTAAAAAAGGGAAAGAAAAAATATACTCCTAAAATGACTGACCATGAGGATACAACAAAGGTTTTTTTCAAAATCACAAATATTCAGCCCAAAAACGTTTTAAAATTCCCTGCATTAATTATAAATTATTATTAATCTTTTTTATCTAATAAAATTAAAAATTTACTGGGATAAGTGTTTTTAAATTAAAAATTTGGTGAATTCCATTTGAAAAATATTTAATATTATTATACAAAAATAATAGTCACTATATTTATTTTGTCCAGGTATCTTGAAGTAAAATTATATGAAGGATGTTGATCCCAAACTTTGATTCACTCAATCAGTAACAATATAAATTAATGCTATGAATGAAGAACAGTATGAATCTTAAAAATAAGTGTTGTTTTCCTCCTTTAAATATAAAATTCAGAAAGTGTTTTTATGATGAAAGAAAAGTAAGAAATCAGCATTTATTCACTTTAAACATTTTTTATAGGAAACCGGTTAAATTTTTTATGTAAGGATAGAAAAGTTGATGGGAATAATCCCATAGTTAGAACTTCTAAAGATAGGGCTTATGTAAAGATATAATTCACATGACAAATGGCAAACACCATGCCTACAAGAGAGCAGATTTATTAGTGTTCAATTTACTTAACTTAACATATTTATTATTCTACCAACTAAAACTCTAAAATACAATTGTTCATATTTTCTGTTTTCAAAACAATTCTTAGGCATTAAACCATTAAACATCACATGATCACCATCTCTTATACTAGCACATAATTGTTATTAAACAAGGCAAAACTCTCCATACAGTTTAATATCAGTTGTGTTAATATAAGAGATGGTAATCATGTGATGTTTAGTGGTTTAACACCAATCCTGCCTAATAGGATAGTGATAGCTATGGTTGCTAAAGAGCCAAAGATACAAAAATGCATGGGTGCTGAACTGAGTTCAGACCCATATGACTATATAAGCTATTGAGCTTAGATTTAAAATATTGTGTTTTCAATTTCATTCTCATAGTTTTGTAGTTAAGTAAAGATAAAAGGTGGCTGCTGGAGGGTTGCATTAGATCCTAAGATCTAGGTGCAGTGCTCTCAGATCCAAGGCTCCTCACTGATGAAGGCCACATGAGTAGGCATTAGATAGGGATTTTATGCACAAGCCTTCTGGCATCCATTGATTACTCTGATGGGCACAGGGTGGCACTACAGTATGGAGAGTTTTGCCTTGTTTAATTCTTAGGCATGTTTTATCAATGTAGAACAGTAAAATGTCTCTACTGCCATTTTAGCTTATAATTATTGGCCAATTACTTTTTTTTTTTAATTTTTCAGCTAATTAAATATGCAAAGATTAAAAGTTGATTTATTTCTCTATTTTAACAAGATAAAAATGTTTATTACAACAACCTGCTTTTTTGTAATAACAGGACAACTCTTTTCAAATTTAAATTAATTGGTAGGTTCAATATATTATTAAATGTAGTCAGCTGAACTTTTTTACCTTACTCAATAAATGACCAAACATTGTTTTGATTAGTTTAAATTATGATCACATTCATAAAAAGATTGAATAAATTTTTTTTTTCAGGTTCATGTGTTATTTTCAATGCTTCAAAATAAATGAAAGCAAGCACAGCCAATAAATGATTATATCTCTTTTACACGTATCATTCATCAATCATTTTTAAGACATTTTGTTAGTCCTTTAATTTTGTCTTTACATTTTTATATTGCTTATTAAAATCTACATTAATTTTATTATTTAGATAAATAGAAAATACCATATGTTTTTTATTTAATCAATTCATTATCAGTGAACATATTTTTTTTAGTAAACTCAAGAGTAACTTTACTTCCATCCAACATACTCCTTAAAATATTCTGAGAATCAGTCACTAAATTGCTTTTAAATGCAAAAACATGTATATGTTGAAAAGATAAATAATCACCAATATACGTATTTCATGCTAAACCAGCAATCATCAGTTGGTCCAGATTATCATCTCTACACATATATACTATAAGTGCTCAGATATATATTAAGATAGACAATATTCATACTTTAATGAACAGGCTTCAATCTACTCGACACTCCAACTCTTCAACCGTCCATCAATTATCTTTTCAACATATATATGTTTAAGTGTATCAGTGTAATTAGATAGAGTGGAGAGTGGTGGGTCATGTGAAAGTCTGTTCTCATATACCCTATATATTACATATATATAGACACAGGTATATAATAAGCCTGTGTTTCAGTTATTAAAATTCAAATAGAAATTTTTATTGTTTAGTAGATGTGAAAATATACAGTGAATAATAGTTGCTAATTAAAGAACAATAAATTTGAAATATGATCTATTTTATAAAGTTGCAAACAATTTAGCTACGAAACTTAATGTCAGTAACAACAGCTTATTGCAAATGAAAATGGTATTTCACCTATAACAAAAAGAAAGATAAAAAAAATGCCAGAAGAAATGAAATTGTTTATTGATCAGGGGTTTTGTAAGAAGTTTGAGAATTGGAAATAACAAGTGCTGGTCTCTTGAGATGTGAATCAATCATGTTACCATGTCACCAAGTGATGACTTTATAAGTCAATGTGTAAAACACAAATACATTCACACATAGGAGTAACTAATTCACTAGTCTATTTACTTGATAGTATGTGATGCTATCTTTTAATTTCTTCTGCATCATTTTTTTTCTTTCTGAGACTTTAATCTCATATAGTTATAGCTTTCTAATGTATTCTATCCTCAGTTTCATACTCTTCCAATAAAAACAATTAATATTGTACTTTTTTAAGAATATCATTATAACATAAATGGAGACTACCTCTACTATAAAAGTCATGATCAATTTCATTATAAAATATTTTTATAAGTCTTATATTTTTTATTTAGGTCACATGTATAATCTATTGAAGATATGATTTTACAATAGTGGAGGCTATAATATCACATCCAAATATTGGTTGGCTTTATGTTCCTGCCATTGTAGTTTTAGAATTTTACAAAATTTCTATAAATAAAATTTTCCTAATCCCTTTTGTTACTTTCAATGTTTCTAAATCTTATTTTTAGGCAATAAATTATGTAAAACAATTGCTCAGCACATAGATAATTTAATTGCAGAAGCTATTTCATGTGCTCTACTTTAATGTCCAAGTTTACTTTCCTACTTACATTTTTACCAAGATATTTAAATTGGCTTACATTCTCAAATTGATAAAGCAAAAAGTTGCTAAGGATTTTCCTTCCATCACTGTACATTAACTATGAAATCATTTTTTTTCATTTGTAAAAAAATTCTGTTGTCTTTATATTTTGATGTCTAACTGTAACATAATTCTTAATGTGCCAGTCTTTTTGGACACGGATGTAATAAGTTTTTGTAACAATTTGTTTGATAGATATATACTGTTACAAATAGCAAATTAATTGTGCAAAACTTCTATATCAAGTGTTGTTAGCCAAGAGGTCAGTTGTTGCAGGTTCACCTCCCGGCCGATGCTATGACATATGAGAAAAAACTTCTATAAAACAACAGACCACTCAAAGTCAAAAAACCTATATTATTATCTGCAGTAATTTGAAGCATAATTTGCTTCATATGTCAATATTTGTATTGAAGATATTAAAAAAAAGGACTTGCAATTAATATAGCAATGTTAGTTAATAAGAAGTAAAAGCTTTCAATTAGAGAACGTTGTGGCTGTTAGGGCATAAATACTGATAAAATGGAAAATGACATCACTGCATGGAACAATTTTTAATAGTAAGAGAGGAGGGGAGGCAGAAAGAGAGGGAGGTAATTTTATGTAAATAAATATCAAATACTACCATTAGGACTAATTAAAAATATATTTTTACTTTCCAATAATTCATTCTATTTATTTAATTATTTGTATTACTTTTAAAAATAAAATGGATGAAATTAATCATAGAATTAAAATTGCATGGAAGGTTTTGTAGATGTGTGTAAAAAAAAGTTTTTAACTGAGGTACTTACAACAGTTCTCACACATGTATCTGAGACTTGTGCACTTGACTGAAAAACAACACAATGTTTTTACATAGGTCCAAAAGTATGAATTAGCAAACAGAAATAAGAAAATATGTGAGTGGGGAGGAAAACAATACTATAGATATTATTGAACAAATCAAGAAACTGAAATGGGGTTTGAATAATGGACATTGTTTTAGAAAATATGATAAATATATAGACAATTAACAACTTAAACTGAATTTCTAAATATTGTAAAAGGCCTAAAAAGAGATGACATTGGGAGATAAATGACAAAATAAACTATTCTAGAATGATGTTGCAAAAAAAAAAGATATGAATCAGAGAAATTTGATTAAATATAGAAACATTCACCAAACAATGGATTAATAATGGTTGAAAATTGTTTTTAAGTTTCTCTAAACGTAGCCATCTTGATTTTAAAACTGTACAACTTCTTTGTTTTATGTACTGTCATATATTTTAAAAAATTCTTTTCAAGTAAAGTTTATTCTTTCCATAAATCTACATTTTAAAAAATTACAAAAATAAATTACTTGCATTTATTACAACCAATAACATCTACTTTACTATTATTGTTCATTTTACAATAATTTTAACCAATAAAGCATAGCCAGATTTTCTGAGAGATCATTTTAGAATCATTTGTAGATACATCTATAATTGTAGAGGAAAGGGATAAAATGTTGAAAATCATACCATAATCAAAGCATTTTTTTTTATTAAGTAAAACTCACATCTCACATCCAATTTCAAGTCACATACTATTGATTGTACTATTTTATGAAGATCATCTGGCTATTAAATCCATTCTTCATTGATTACTTCTTAATGCCAAAAACTTTGCATATTTTACATACAAATGCTTATATAAAAAAGTAAGATTAAATCACATTGCTGGGTTTATAATTAAAGATTAAAATTTGGTTGAAATCAAACATTCTTATAACTAAAGTTTGTGCATTGTTGGTAAATGACATGCAAATTTCATGAAATTGATCCTTTATTTATGTGAATAAAGACAATAATAAAAAATGAATAATGGTGAGAGTAAGATAGGAAGAACATGGAAATAGTTACAAATACTTTTTTATAATAGTATCTGATTTTTGTAAATTAATAACAGAAAACATTTTGTTTTTATTTGAAACAAAATTTAGTATCTGATAAACCAATACTATATCTTGGTAGACATTAGGAAATGCTCTTGATAAGTCATTGGTTATTGATTATTTACAATCAAATGTCATTTCTGAAGGTCATATTCCATTACCAATTAACTATGGACTTTACCAACACTAGTGAACAATTTTAATTAAAAAGACCTTTTTAAATATTATTTTCCAAAATTAGATAATTGAAGAATGATAATAACATTAATAATAATTTATCAGCACTAATCAAAATATTATTACACATAATTACAATGGTTTCTTTTTATAAAATAAAAATATTTAACCATATTCCATTATGTATTATTCTCTATACATCTTTATGTGTCTCATCATTATCAACTTAACCATTACTGATCCATTCATTGCATGATAATCTCTTCATGCTTAAAACACTTTTTCCAATCCATAGACTGTCTTTTCCATATCACACTAGCAAACTTCCTAATTTCATCCATCCATTACACATATGTTTTTTTTTCCAGTCTTTTACAATCTTTTGAGATACAATTTAAACCATCAACTATTTATTATCATCTTTCCTTCAATCAATCTAACTCATCTCTGTTTTATTATTATTTTTTCAATGATGTCAGTGATATATGTTGGCTCTCTTATACACATATTTATGTTACTTTCAATCTTTTTTATTATTCTCAACATATTTCTTTCCATAATTTTTTTGAATGATATGAAGTCAATATACTGCTTTTCCGATAAGTATACAACCTTTTTTTTTTCAAACATTCAAGCATAATTCCTATTAACACTAAATTAATTCTATTAAAAGCAATTTAATTTTATGATTAATTTTATACAATATGTTTCCATTTATATTAATAATTTGACCAAGATATTTGCAGTTGTCAACTTTTGACTCACTATTCATAATGTTTATTTTCTTCAAATCCATTGAATATTACTTTAAAACTTTTTCATACTTCTTTGTATTTATGTGTGTGATTGTAAATATATAAATTAAAAAGGAACAGCGTTCAAGTAGACTATTTCAGGCAAAAAGTTCTCCATTAACCTTCTATAACAGAACCAATAAAGAAGTCATTAGTTACTAGGGTTGCCAATTGCCGACAATGGCAAGGTTTCTGATTTTCTTCCTTGTTTTAGCACGCAGTTAAAAATATCTAAGTTTATATGATTGGAAATGTATAATTTAAATAAATTGTTAAGACATATATTAAATAAATATAATACCAATTTTATTTTGTTTTAAAATAATTTTCTTACGAAACTATACTACATAAAAGTAAGTTGTTTTTTTATATTTATTTTGCGAGTAATTTAAAATAAACATAGTTACAAATGTGTGTGAGTTTCAAATTAAAATATTGTAATTATAAACCACTTAATAAATAGATGTGAGTATACATATGTAATCCTTGCGTAATTTTATCCAATAGCTGAGTATCAGGTTTTGGAAATTATGATCCGTGATCGCGCGCAATTTTGTTACTTCGGCCTTCCATTATTTGTTTTTTTAAATTTTATATAAGTATGTACAAAAATTGAAAAAAGAATATTAAAAATTAAAAAAGTGTTATTAATATTTTAAACTGATTGTAAATCATGGCGGTGATAAATATGACTAATCACGTCTGTATCAAACATTTATTAGGATCTATTCAGTCTATAATTTGCTAGTTACAAAACAAATATATTTATGCAATTTTTTATTTTCCTTCATTATAATGTTTATCTTAAGAGTTTTATTTATGTTAGATTATAAATATTTCTTATTAAATTATTGCACATATATTATATATATACGCAAACATTTTATATATACTTAATAAAGTCATTCTATTATCACAATTAAAGGAATTTTGCAACATTCACCGTCCAATTAAACGCAGTTTTTTTCTTTTTTAGGTTTCAATTGAAGAGTAAAAATTGAGGCTTGAGTAAAGCAGTGTAGTTGGTGGTTTGTGTTTAATTATTAGTTTTTTTTCCAATGTCTGATTAATGCTTCGTTTATTCATTCCTGCCTCTGCTATCACGCTCAACAGCATATGGTTCTTGTTTGTAAAGCCTAAAGCATCTACTAAGATAAAGCCCGTTGTTAATGCAGTTGAACGTATCTAGGGAGAAAAGATGTAGGGGAAATGAAACCATTTGGCTTTCTAACAATAAAGTTTACATATAAAACTGTCCATGAGAAAATTTATATCACCTTATCAAGATTTCATAATGAGAAAAAAAAATCATAACATGAAAATATGTTTATTTTAAAATATGTAATTTTAATCGGCAAATTGAAGCAATCTGTCGCAGGTATTATTAAACCATCACGCTTCGAAACGTTGCGGATTTTATCATTGTTATCTTAAAGGAACTGGAACAAAATTTAGTTTTCGATAAATAATAAAATTAAACTTAACTTACAGTTTAGTAAACATTAATAATATTTATTTAGTCAAAATTCGCTTTAAAAAGTTTGATTTAAAAGTAAATACAAAACATTCTGAAATAAATATAATATATTTAAGATTATAATTCACATTAGTAATTTTTTAAAAAAAGGTTTGTTATACCTGAATGTACATGTAGAGCTCAAGCATTGGAAGTTACAGAGATTAAATCACAATTTATAGATCTTGAGTCTAACAACACAACCACTCAGTGGTTTATTGTTCAGAAATACATAAAAAGTTTGAACCCTGGAAGTGACGTAATTGGGTTTAAGCTGCAGGACTTCAGAGTTTACTACTTTGTTGCAATATTAAATCACATAAAGCAATTTATAAAAACCACACTAAAATAATATTAAATGGGTCGTTACCTAGGAGTTCATATAAAACGCAGGTAGTGGCAGAGACAGAGCTCATAATCTAGTAGTCTTGAGTACTGGGCTGATGATCTGTCGCATTTATTTGATGTTTCTGTCACCTGATGACAGAAACATGAACTCAAATATGGTGGATTATTTGGTGTTAAAGTAAACTAAATATATGAAAATTGTTAAGCGTTGGTGGCCGAGTGGTCAGCACAGCTTCATTACAAGCAGTTGTCCCGGGTTCGCTTCCCGGTCAATGCTTTGACACATGGAAAAAAAATAATTGAAAATACTTATATAATGTCCATGTACAAATTGTGAAAACATATTAGCGTCGAACAAGAAGTGTATAGCAGCAAATAAATGTCTACTATCACAATGATATGTTTTATTTTTTATTTATTATTGTTTATAATTAAAAGTTAAATTTTTAAATTTCAAAGTTTATTTTTATTACTTTAGTCTGTTCTTTTTTGTTATATATCCTACTAATATAAATTTGGTGGATAATTATTTCTTATGCTTGAAAATAAAACCTTGTGTTCCGATTATTTATTTTTGTTTATTTACAAAGTTGATATACTATTTTTAAGTTTTTTATTTTTTTACTTTTTAAAGTTACGACTTCAATGAATATTATTAACAATGTAAATATTTAATAAAGTATAAAAAAATATTTTTTAAAAATAAAAAGCTTAACAAATGATTGAAAAATTGGCTACTTAAGGTTAAAGGGTTAGAAAAAAATGTCAGACTTGATTTATTGAATAATAAACAAAGTAATGGTTAAATTTATTTAAAAAAAACAACAAATATATTAATCTTTAACAGATTTTAAAGTTAATACCTGGGTTAGAAATGTTACGCTAATCACTGGCTTTTATAAGTGATTTGTGATAATCATTTGCATATTTAACTAAATTGACCAATGTCAAAGTATAAGCGCAGGAAGTTATTATATGCAAACCAAACTGTAGTAATTTAAATAATAGTAATCCGAGTTAAATAAAGTAAATTCAAATAATATTTATACTAATATAATATATATATGCTTAAACTAGATGTAATTAAGAAGGATTTGAACTCAGACTTTCAATTACCCTTCAGTCATTCACTTTATCTAATATAACCAATACACATAACTACATACATGTAAAAAAGATAAGATTTTCAATAGTATAGATGGCTGAAAAGTTGGAGAGTGAAGAAGATTGAAGCCTGTCCATTAAAGTTTGTAAATTTGCTATTTTAATGTAAAACAGAGCACTGATTATATACGTGTGGAGATGATGATCTTAACGTGATGAGTGCTGATTCAGCACAAAATATGTATATTGGAGATCATTTATATTTTTTCACATGTACGGTATCATGTGTATTGGTTATATTAGATAGAGCCAATGACTGAAGGGAGATTGAAAGCCTGAGTTCAAATGCCTCTTAATTGAATTCAAATAAATAATTGAAATTATTTAGAAAGATTTATAAGATACTATCTTAAAGATAATCAAAATATTAATTGAGCAATAAGATATTTGATAACAAGGAAATGAATGAAATGCTAGACCATCAAATAAAAATGTTTTTTTTTTTACAAGTACAAAGGTGTAAGAAGTCAAGCATTGTTAGCCGAGAGGTCAGCGCAGCCACATTGCAAGCAAGCAGTTGATTGCAGACGGTTGTTGCGGGTTCGCCTCCAGGCAGATGCTATGACATATGAAAAAAAGAGGTATAAGAATTGTAAAAAGAGATTTCGATGTATATCAATACATAGGTTTGATTCAATATATAAAATACAATATAATAAATTTTAACAAATGAATAAGAATATTAATCAATTTAATACCTAATACATTTAGAAGAAGTACATTTATTTAAGTGGACATATTTTTTCAGTGACTTGATATATTTTTTTTCCAGATATTTTCCCATCAAATATTAAAAATTACTTTGCATAAAATGTATAAAAAACTGCTAAGTAGATTGGGTTTTCCAATACTTCAAGATATAATTATACTACCTAAGATTGAGTAGATCCTAATAAATGTTTAAAACCGACGTGATTAGTAATATTTATCACCTCCATGATTTAAAATCTGTTTAAAATATTAAGAGTCTATAACAAAAAACTTACAGCATTAACATGAATTGGAGTTTTCAAATAAAATTTCTTTTTATATGAATTAAATCCAGAGAGCTGGATTTGATTACTGAAATTTTATTAACAGATTTAAAACAACCAATGATTGGTGCACTTATTTATCTTGTAAATGGAATTTAATAGCTACTGACCTATGCAGATGTGGACACATAAAACACCGAATCACATAGGTAATGTTTGTTAAATCTATGTTAATAAAGTCATAGTTGAAGAATTTAATAAGTTAATCTTAATAAGTTTTATACACTTTATTAATATTTATGCTAACTAAAAACAATTCATATATTAACTAATAAATAGTAAAGTTATTTGAATGTATTGAAAAGATGAAAGAAATGTGTAAATAATTTACTTACTAAAAATAATAAATTTTTGTATACTTTGATGAATACAAAAATGAGATAGAAGAGACTAAAATAAGTTGTAAACATTTGATAAGTATTTTTATAGCCTAGTAATTAATGCATTTGGAATCTTTCCTACAATGTGATATTCAAACCCCGGCTAAATTAACCTTAATATTTTTCCCAGACTACAAACGGTACTGTTTTTTTTCCCAGAAAAGCAACTCATCATCAATCTAGCTGCCATTCAATGATAGCTAATAAATTATTTTCAACTAAATGTTAATGATGATGGGTTAGTTTGGTTTGATAAGATGAATTGGGCTTTCTATACAAATAAAAATTTAATTTGATTCAACTCTTTACTCAAGGTAAAGGAAGATGTCACATTTTTATGAGCATTGGATCCATTATTACCATTATTTTTTATCTTTAAGAAATTTATACAATTCTAGTTGAATTGCTGAAGACTTTATATTGAGGTGGGGAAGGTGAGGGAATTAATTAATAATTGTAACGAAGTATTTAATTTAGATAAGTGGCTATTGAATTATTTTTTTATTAGCAGCTGTAGCTTTAGAAGACAAAAGGCAATATAAAAAAGGCACCTGCCAGAGGTATTTATTTTCTTCAGATGTTTTTAATCATGTATGCAAAGTGCATATGAAAGAATAGAGGTTTAAAGGTGTCTAAGACTTTAGAACAATTAGCTTAATCTCACATCTAAGATCTTATTGAAAGTTCCAAATAAGTAGATTTCTAATAATGAATTTGACATATTTAATGATATTTGCTGGGTAATTGGAATTAAAAAAATAGTAAAATAAATATTTAAGTATAGTGCTAAGGACTATATTTGAAAGATATTGTAAGGAAGGCTAGTTTATGTTTTATTGGATATAGTCATAAAGATAAAAATTGGCAAAAGGGTGTTGTATATCTCTGTTAATATATACCTCTAAGAGTTTCATTGCAAATAAATTGTTTACAAATGAGTTTAGTTTGAGATTGCCTAAATAATATCACTTGCAGATTTATCATCTCTATAAGGCTTAAGAAGGCATATATAAATGACCCTTTGTACTTGCTTGGGAAGGCTAATAAAGAGTTTGGTGCACTGAGATTAGGAGAAGTTGGAAAATTTACCACTTCAGTACTTATAGTTAGAAGCATTGTATTTTTTATATTATTTAAACAGTATTCTCCTTTTTAATAACTTTGATTAGTATTTAATGAATAACATCTTTTATCTTTTTTTTTTTTTTTTTTTACAATGTACACATTTTATTAATTAATTTGATGATTTATTTGTTCAACAATTATTTATGATTTCATTTTTTTAAAAAGTCCTAAAAGAAAATTATTGAAAAATATCAGATTAATAAATTAAATTTGAGCAAAGATACTTTATTAAACACTTTCAGATAGTGAGTGTAGGCTTAATAATTATTATACCAGAATTATAAAACTTGAAGATAGATTTGACTAAAAATAAAAGGTACTGGAAATAAAATTATGAATTGTTTTAAATATTTAAATCGATGGATAATTAAAGTTGAAAAAAGTAACACAAATTTAAATTGAGGATTGTATTTTATAAAGGAATATGTGAATAAACAATATAGGAAATCACCGCAAAGGAATACTTTTGAGTATATCAGTAATAATTTTAATGGTACTATTTAATTGAGTATATAAACGTTTAATATGGATACACTTTTTTTTCAAGCTGGGGTACAGTATTTTTTTTTTTGTATTTTTTTATGTGTCAAAGCATCCACCGGGAAGCAAACCCACAAACCTGGAACAACGGCTTGTAAGGCAGCTGTGCTGACCTCTCGGCCATCAACACTTGACACTGGGGTACAATATTTATTGATCAATAGAATGTGATAAAAACAAGAAATCTATCCATCATTTACTTGCATTATTATTCCAAGTAGTGTCAGCCAGATTTGCAAAAAGATTATTCCTAGAAATTATTTTAAATCTAACCTTAGATAATTAAGGCAAATAATTTGTGCTGTAATCCAAAATTACTCCTAAAATCATGTAGTAGGATTATGTTTTGATTTATAGCTTAAAATGTTATATTCAGATAATGAGATGTTTCTCTGTTGTTTAGATTAAGTTGATCATATTGTACTTATTAGATTAAAATTAAGATGCTAATCTTTGTAAAATATTTTCAACATTATTATATTTAATAAGAGATTTTTTCTAACTGTAGAAATAATTTCTTTAGTTTAAATCAAAACACTATTATTTGCATAAATGAATTTTTATTCAATCTGTATCTGATTAGAAGCATTGTTTATTTGCTAGTATTTCTAGACAATTAATTCTAATATACTGTTTGAAATTATTACTACTGAATGAAAGTTTTTATTAACTTTAAATAAATCTATTCAACTGTTGAATGAACTAATCACATGAATTTGTATTTAGTTTCAATTAACATTAGCATGACTCAACCTTTTACCTTGAATATATCAGACTAGGTCATATCAACTAGCAGCATAAAATTGTCACTTGTGACCAAAATTTAAAAAGTGGTAAACTTAACTAACTTTGCAATAATAATGAAACTCTAATTCCTAAAACAAATATTTTACACTTCTTTAAAATATTTTTTAAATAAATTTTGGCCAAATATAAAGATTATATTGTCTAGTTAAGCTCATCAAAATATTGGCATGAAGTATGTACAAGGTGAATCTTTTGGTATGTAGCAGAAACTTTTTAATCACCTGGCAATGTATTTCTTACAACAGAAAATCTCATTTGAAATTCAGATAAATAATAACATCAATGAAATTGATAAACATCACTTGATCACCATTTCTTATGCTTGCTTATAACTGTTATTAAAACAGGCAAAACTCTCTATATGTATTGCCACTCGGTGCAAGCCAGAGTAATCAATGGATGCTAGAAGGGTTGTGCATAAAATCCCCATCTAGTGCCTACTCCAATATCCCCAGATTAGATTCTGGCTTGTGGTTTCTGCCAGTGAGGAGCCTTGGATCTGAGATCACTGCACCTAGATCTTAGGATCTAATGCAACCCCCCTGCAGCCACCTTTTATATCTACTTAACTACAAAACTATGAGTCTTAAATTGAAAAACACTATAATATTTTCAATCCAATCTCATTAGCTTATATAGTCATATAAATCTGAACTCAGTTCAGTATTCATACATTTTGGTGACTTTAGTTCTTTAATAACCATAGCCACAACTATCCTATTAGGCAGGATTGGTTTTAAGCCAATAAACATCACATGATCACTATTTCTTAGGCTTTCTTATAACTGGTATTAAAATAGGCAATATGTATAGAGAGTACAGAAAAGTGAAATTTTTTTGATAGATAGATATAATGAAGATTTTTATGGTAATATGATGAAAATAAAATCTTTTAAACTATTCCATTTATTAGATTTCTGGATAGAGAAATTAATTCATCCAGTACCCAAAGAATTCTGTTTAAATAGTCAAAATAAGAGTCATCGATCACATGACCCTATTCTTTTAAGCTTGTAACTGTGATAAATGCTTAGCTAGAAAAAGAATTTAAAATATCTCTGTCAGGACCCTCCCCCAATTTCTGACCATGGTTTCGTGCTCTGGCACTCTTCAGAGAGGTGCTAGAGTAGGTAATCTAATTCTGTTTAAAGTTTCTAAAATCTCCAAAAAGGTCTTCATCAATGAAACAGAAAATCCATTTACTTAATTAATTTGTCAACATTTCATGTAATCACATGCATCTTAGCCAAAGCAAAGGCTATAATGAATAATTGTTATATCTCAAGTAATCATGAGATTGTGATTATGCATGAACTAAAAAAACATTATTTGAAATACATGTGTTTCATCACATTTATTTAAAAAGGCCAAATAGTTTAAATAAATGTGATAAAATACAGTGCATTGCAATATTATATAAGCCCACTATTTTATCTCTTTTTTTTTTGTAAAATCAATTTTAGTAAATCAGGTGACTGGAAAGAAGAAGGAAGTAACAACATTTTTTGTTAATACACCTCTTATTCTAATTGGATGACCATCTAATATATATATATAAGTGAACATTTTTGAATTCATATGCAGTCACAGTTTCATTAATACATGAGACACAGGAGTTTATCATTACAATCTTAGTCTTGACAAAGTTGAATGTGATGTCACCAAAATTTTGGTAATCTAACTCAGCAAAATATTTTTTTGTTTCAATAGATGAAGATCATTTTGGAGATTTTAGAATTTTAAACAGGATTCTTTGTATCTTGATATAGTAATTTCTACATGTGAAAAACTAGTACATGGTTTAATCCAAAAAAGATTGTATTTTCTTATACACTGTAATAGAATTAAAAAGAAATAATGACATTTGTAAATATAAACACCCAGCCATAACTTTGGTAAGACTATTAATGACTTTGTATACCTGGCCTTACATTTATGCATTGATTACATAATATATAGAACAATGGAAAGTGAATAACATAAAATTGGTTATCATTTTTCATTTTAACAAAAGTTAATAGTCTAGTAGCATCATATTAGCACTGCTAATGATGTAATAGGCATTACTATGCTTGTTCTTAAATTGTTTGCTATCGCACCCACTTTGAACTACTAAATATATCATGGAATAGGCTGCCCATGATGATGATAAATGGTTGAAAAGATATTTAAATATGTATATAATCACATTTGTAAAAATGGGCAACTTTTCTTAGACTACTGCAAATTATAAATATATGTCCTGACATGCTTTCATAAGAAAAGCTATAATTGCATAAAAATTATTGAAGCTTAGTGTTTTTGAGGGTGTTAAACATTGTCACTGTCTTGGAATATAATGTATGGGTATATATATATAAATAAAATGTCATTAAAACAAAATTGTAATTATAATATAAATAATAATTTTAATGGTAACAAACTATTATAAGCAATCCTTAAATCCACAGAAGTACTTTCAGTTAATTTCTTAAACCTGCCTCAACTGCCATTAAATTTAAAAAACAAAGCCAAAGCAAACATCATCAATTCAAATTCCACTAATCTCAAGTATTTTAATGTTAGCAGCTTGTCTATTTATTAAATGCATTTTATTCCTATTTATAAAAATTGCCTCCTTAATTTTTCTTTTATTATAGTTTCTATCTTCATGAAGAATTTTCACATTTTCAAAATCAAATTTAAATTTATATTTACATGTTTTTTCATGATCAAAGAAAACCAAAGGAGACATTAAATCACCATTATTTTTACTTTTTAAATGCTTATATAGCAATTCATGCTCCCTCAATCTCTTCTCAATACTGCACCTAGATTCACCTATATATGATAGCATACAATCACAAAAAAAATTGATATATGACATTACTATATATATATATAGGCAATAGAATATTCAAAGTGTATGTAAATCATATTGTACATTTTTTTTAAAAAGGGGAAACAGGATTCCTTCTGATTTATGACATTAGGACCATTATCTATATGCCATATCTTTAACTTTCCTCTTAAAATATTTTTACTCACTGTATGGCAGTTATGGCCTAAGTAAATCTTCCTCAGCATCAATACACAACAGTCCATACATTTGATCCTATAATCACCAACATAGCGTGCATAGAGCTATGTGATTTTAAGCAAATGGTTAAAGAGGCATGGCATGCAATTAATGACCCTAATGCCATAAAATGGGAAGAGTCTTGCTTTCCCCATTTGAAGAAATGAGCAATATGATTTACAGAATCTTTGAAAAAATGTGCGTGTGTGTATATATATCCACACACTTACGCACATGCTAAGGCTATTATGACTAAGAGAACATTTAATGCCCTCGGAAGTAATAAACTTCGACAATTTTTATGCAATTATAGCTATTTTACGAAAGTGTGCCAGCACATATATTAATAATGATCACATTTGCTGTATCATATGTATAACTGACATAGCTGAAAGGCACACTGACATTATCATAATTATCCACTAGCCCCTATACTGAAATTATAATTATATAATAGACAGTCAGTGAGGGATGAATGTATACATAGTTGATATCACACAAAATATAAAAACCTAAATTATTATGTTACTATGACATTTATTAATTGACTAAGAATTATTGTAATCTCATTATTTAAATTTTAGTTGAGCAAACTGTACATTCGCGTTTTATTGCACATTAGAATCGAGGGATGATTATTATTAATAAAGATTTCACATAAAAAATTGTTTAATTCCTCTTAATTATCACTTCATAGATTAATTTATTTACAGCCTTTCTTCTTTCATTATTTAAGAGGAAATGTACGACAAACACTAATTTTACTTATAAAAGCAATAAGGAAAATATAAACATTATTTTTGAAAGTAAAAGCAATTGAAATGATTTGAGTAATTGAGAAAATTTTTAATATAATCGTTTAGATCAATAATGAGTAGTTTTCTTATGATTTATTTCAATGATTTTTATTGGACATTGATTAATTTTAATCCATTAGTACTTTTATAACTTTATTTGAGTCCAGCATTTACTAGAATAGCCGCCTGTCTATCTAAGATGTCAATATTTCTTAATTCTATTATTCTACATTATTTACATTCAACAAATATTGAGAAATTGCAGTGGAAAACAAATGTCTTAACCTTTTAAATACATTATATTTCAAAATAAATTAGTGTAAAATAAACTATCGATATATTCATTATCGAATATTTAACCCCTTTTAAAACTCTTTTATATTATCTTAGATTCTATTCAGAGTTTATTAATGTTGTTTTTAAGTATCTATGGTTCTATTACATTATTTTATTTAAATATTTTTTTATTTTATTCATCTATCTATCTATCCATCATACATTTATTAATCGAATTATTCTAAGGCATTGTTTTAGGCTATTTCAGAGGGAAATTAATTTCTTATCCTTCTTGCAGATTCTGCACAGTTTCTGATTTTGTCCACCAATTCTTGTGTTCTTATGTTATTCCTGAAACTCAATGTTGCTGCAACAGAAGCAGTCATTAAAAATAATTGAATTAAAATTGATTAAAAAAAATATATTAAAAATAATAGTTTCAATTCCATAATAGTAAAAAAAAATTATAAATGTCGATTTTTAGTATGGTGTAAGAAAGTTGATAACATATTTGAAAGTCATCTTCAAAAAGCTTGTATTATGTTTCTAAATTGAAGTAAGAAATAGAATATAAAGCAGAAATAGTGTCATTGATTTTAATTTGATAATTTTTTATGGGTAACATATTAACTACCAATAATAAATAGAATGTTTCATTTTATGGTATATTTTCTCAATATGATTTGTCTGGTTATTAATTCTAAATTTTTTTTTCCAAAAATAGGTTTAGAAAAGTAAAACTTAAATTGAAAATAATATTAAAACACTGAATATTTATTTTCAGGAGAGGGGGATTTCTGTTCACATAATGGTTCAAAATTGGAAATTTGTTTCTGAATGTAATATGTAAGTTATCTTCCAAATGCATAAAAAAAACAATCTGCTACACTAAATATGTAGGAAATACAACAATAACAAACAAATAATTTTTCATCATAGTGTTATTTATTTTTAACACAAGTACGATCAATGTTGAAAAGAATACAAAATGCAGAATCTTTGCTAAAATTTTTATATAAATAATAATAACAACAGCAACAACAACAACAATAGCAATAATAATAATAATAATAATAATAATAATAATAATAATAATAATAATAATAATAATAATAACAACAGTAACAACAAGAAGTGGAGTTGCGCTATGAATAGTTTATTGCAGCACTAAATTGTGGAATATAATATTTATGATAGTGGTTTAATTGTTACTTCTAATGATTCATTCTATCAATTCCTTAGCTGTAAGTACTGGCTATATTAACCTTTCTGATGTTCATCTCATTAAAATAGTATTTATGATTCAATCAAACTGGTAGTGATTCTATTGCAGATAACTGTTGCATTTGTTTAATGTTTTTGCATTAATTTGATAGCAAAAATTAAAACCAATTAATTTGTTGATTTTAATTCTAACTAAATTACCTCCAAATATAAATAAATTCAAGGAGATTAAATATTTCATCTCTACATTCCATAATGTTGATTTTTGAGAAATTAATTTTGGCCCTTCAGAAATTGAAAACTTAATTTACAATTCATTTATTTAATTTTTTTTTTAAATTAAATTGTATATAGTTTTTAGTAAGTATATGCTATATACATTCAGCTTTTATTTCAATATATTTGCTTTATCAGAAAATTAGTTCTTGTATTTTTAAGTATCATTGAATACTGATAGAAAATGTTAGACTTATCCTCTTAGCACAATCTCCATTGATGCAATAAAATTGTTATCAATAATTCTTTATAAAAACTTCTTTCAAGATTAGCCTTCAACATTGTTTAGAGAAATCAAAATACTCCTTTTTTAATTGAGTGACTACCTATGAAATGATTCAGAATATACAATGCTATTTTTATAAAACATGAGTTTATATGTAGTATTTTTACATCATTAAAGTCTAAGACTAGTTGGACAGATGCAGATGAAAATAAGTAACACACCCTGTTGTATAACCACAGATGACCCAGTTCTTCACCATTAAATGTTTTGCACTTAAAAAAGATTTTAAAATAAATTATTAAGTTGTTCAGTTATTTGTACAGTCAATTTTATAAAGACAGTAACTTTAAAATTTATAGTTTAAGTAAAATATCTTATTATTTTTCTCTTCCATTAACTTTTTCCTCATCAAAAATTCTGCTTGGTCAAGTGAGTTAAAACACTAACCTTTTGATTGGTCAATTACAGATTCAGCAGTAAAAATATATTCATCTTTTAATATTATATTTGTTTTAGATTCATTTGTAAAAAGCAAATTAATAATTTGCCAGATTATGAAAGTGAATGAAAGTTTTTTCAAAAGTAAATTTCTATTTATATTTATAAAAATATTCTATAGTGGTGAACCTAAAAAGAACATTTGCAACCTCCGTATGTCATTGATTTCTTTTTCAATTTACATTCATGTAAAAGTAAAGAATTTTTACATAAAATCTTACCTACTTTTCTAAAATAATTATATTTTCAGCATATTTTATCAAAATAATTTATCATATATAAAAAAATATGGAAAAAATACTATAAAACATTCATTTTCATTTTCAAAATCAAAACAAAGAACTTGCAGCAGTGAAAATTATTGACAAGTGCTCCCTTTTGTTCAAAATGAAAACCAACCAATCAGCATCTAGGAAAGTCTGCCTTCTCCCATTATTGTAGCTTCAAATTTAAATATTATTGACTTTCTTACTTGTAAAATAATTCTAGAGAAGGCAACATCTTATGGTACCTTTTAAGCTTTAAAATGAGTATAAATTCATTAGATAACGTAAAAATTGCCGGTTTTAGAGTGACTTGAAGATGTGAACAATCATAGCCATGGAATTCATGTGTATGGTTAAAATATCATTTAATGATTCTCAAATATAATTATTAAAACTAAAAATGTAATAAAATAGAATAAAATATTCCAATTCTTTATTTTTTATTATTAAATTTATTTATTATTTGTAATCTCTTATATGTGTTAGTAAATATGAAAAACACTAGCGATTATAATTATTATTTAATAATACTGACAATTGATTGCTATTTATATTTAAAGTTACAAAGAAGCATTTTGTACATTTTCAAATTTATTAAACATATAATTATTTGCTTATCTATTGTCATTGACAATATGGAAAAAAAAACTTATGTAACAAACATGTATTGCACATGATCATAAATGAAAAAAATATAAAATATTGTAGGAGAGTTACAAATCAGATGTTTAATAGATATAAAATGGGAAACTTTTACCATTGAAATATGCAAGTATAATATTTTAATAATTGTGAAATATATAGTCGACTAACAGCTTTAAGTATACTGTTAAAAAGAATATTGGAAATACTAAGTAATCCAAATGTCCATGCATTCCACTAATTATAAAACTCTTACTACATGTTGAATGCTTTTGTGATAAAAATATCATAAATAATATTGAAAAATAAAATAAAACTTGGTAGTAAAAAATCTGAAATACAGTGATATCTTGTATTATATTATTATTTTTGCTACATTATGGAGCTCCTGAATTCTAGGGTTCCTAAACAAATATATTATGTTTCCAGTTCGTAATGTTACACTGATAGTATTCTTTTAACTGTGTTTAAACTAAATAAAACCAGAACTTATCATATAACCATTTTTAAACATATGCATAAATCTCTTACTTCTATACATGGGGTAACTGTATTGGGTCCTATGAAAGTGTAAAGATGTTGTTTCAGACTACTATCATTTCCCAGAGACATATGTACCAATCTCAATAAATATTCTATCACATAAATTGCCTGCTCAGAATATGACAAATGTTTAGTTTGAATAATCTCTTGGAAACAAAGGTTGGGCTTCATAAATTGCACTTCAATGTGAATACTTGCAACCAGATAATACACACACATATATATATAATCAGCTGCTTTTCTTTTAAACCAGCACATGATTTTTCTGGAAGATATAGGAATTAAATATATATAATGTTTACATGAGAACCATCTACTTAGGTGTTTGATAATATGGTATTTGATTACTGTTGTTTTGTCAAATAGATATAAACAGCTTACCAAATTTGGGCTAAGAATAATGTTATGTCATCTAACAAAAAAAATTATAATGTTGACTTTATGCATAAAAACAACTCAGAATAAAAAGATAAAGAAGAGGATAATAAATTAAAAAATAGCAACATAAATTTAATTTAAAATGGCACATTCAAATTATGAAGGCTGAAGTGGTAGACTGAAAAAAAAATAAAGAAAAAGGATTCCGAATGTTCAGAGAAAGAAAAAGTGTTTAATGGGAGGGAGGGAATGGAAATGTACATTTAATGAAAAATGAAAAGATTAAAATGTATTGATTGGAAGTAAAATAGCAACATAAAAAAATGAATAATAAATATGAAAAACACTATAAATGTTAAAAAAGATGGATTAGAAGCTCATAAAGAATAAAATAAAATAAGAAGCCAAAGTGGAAAATCAGAGACAACAGAAATCATAAAAAAAAGCCAAACTTTAGATGAATCATTCATTTATTTAAAAAAAAAAGGATAGTAATAATGAAAATTGTAATTCAAGAAATGAATACAAAAATAAATAATAAGTCAAGCATTGGTGGCCTAGCGGTTAGCATAGTTTCCTTCTAAGCAGCTGGCCCGGGTTCGCTTCCTGGCAACACTTTGACATATAAAAAAATAAACTAAAATAAATAATAATAATAACACCAACAACAATTATAATAATTGTGAAAAGATAATAAAGCAAATAAATTCAAAAATGTATAATAATAAAAAAATGATTCAAGAAATGAATACAAAAATAAATAAAAATGAAAAACAACTTACCAAATTTTAATAAAATCTTTCAGAAAGATATAGAAACTATCAAATTTATAAATAGTTTAGAAAAATCTACAATTTGCTGTAAAAACGTTAATAATTCTCAAATTAAGCTAATGTTAGATAAGGATTTTATATATAATGTACAAAAAAGAACCAGATCACGTATTTGAGAGAGATAGTATTAAAGTCATTTAGTACATGAATAACAAGAGAAAGAAAATCAAATAAGTAGTCTTTATAAATAATATAAAACATACATTGAATAAAGATTTTAATTTAGAAACTGTTTCAATATAAATATGATTTAGATAATTTCAAACAATAAAATATTAAGAAATATAAAATAAATTATAGAAAAATTTAAAAAAGAGGGAACTACTATACAATATAAAGGAAAGTTTAAAATTCAAATTTTGGTTATAAAGAAGATAGATAGGAAAAGAAAGTGAGTGTTAATAGTAATTAAACAAGAATTCAAAAGTATTTATAAAAACATTTTATAATAATAATTTATAAAATTAGTTAATAAAAAGTTGTTTAATAAATATTAAACTTAAATGTAAAAGGTTATAGAATTAAAAGTTTTTTTTTTGCCTATGTCAAATGCGTTGACCGGAAGCGAACTCGGGCCAGATGCTTGGAAGGCGGCTATGCTAACCAGTAGGCCTCCAACGCTGATTAATAAGAGAAATTTAATAAGCAATAAAAATGCTAAAATATTATAAACTTTTTTAAAGTAGATATATTTTTGTAATTACAATAATATAAATTAGTATGAGAAAAAAGGGAAAAAAATCAATTATATTAAATACTAAAGATATACTACCTTTAACTTTATTATGATACAAATGCTTTATAGATTCTGTCTATATAAACTATAACATAAAAAGAATTCACTTTATAATTAGATATAATGTTTGCTTTATATTTGAATATAAATATAATGTATATAATGAACTTTAGATGTAATTAGAGGGGATTTGAATACAGACTTTCAAACAGCCTTTAGCCATCTACTCTATCTTCTATAACCAATGCACCTGACCACATATGTGCAAAAAAAGATAAATGATTTCAAATATGCATAATTCCCACTGAACCAACACTCATCAGTTGGTCCAGATCACCATCTTTTGCACTAATATATAATCAGTGCTCAGTTTATATTAAAGTAGCAAATTTTCAGACTTTAATAGACAGGCTTTAATCTTCTTCACTCTCCAATTCTTCAGCCATCAATATTATTGAAAATGTGATGAGGGAATCCTCAAAGATCTTATTTTTCACATGCATGTTGACATGTGTGTTGGTTATATAAGATAGAATGTATAGCAAAAAGATATTGAAAGTCTGTGTTCAAATTCCCTTTAATATTTGCTTTAATTATTAAATAAATTACTTTTCATATATTCGTGTATACCTAAATAGATATTTTAGCTCTGAGGAAGACTTCTGGTCAGTCAAAACTGCTAGAGGAAAAAAAAAATTAAGTATTGTTATGCTAATAAAAGAAAGATGAATTTAGTTATTGTTTCATACTGTAAACATTGTAAAGAACTCTAAAAGTAATGTGAAAATCAAGAACTATTATAAAATGGAGGTAATTCTGGGGAAGAATATATATATTTTTTGATTCAAAACACAAAATTTTAAAAAATCTATTGAATGAAAATGATGGAGATACTACAATTTTTTTTCTCTCTTTATTGCATTGCCCAATTCAACCTATATTATTATTAACACTTTATTACTCTTTACAATGCTTTGTGCAGATATTATATCAATTGTATTATAGCAGTTTTGATTGCCTCAGCAATCTTTTTCAGATCTATAACAAACATAAATACAAATATGTAAATATTTATATAGAAACACATAATTTTTACATATATTTCATATTATAAATTCCTCTTTTTAATTATATATTGTATCAGTTGCAAAGCAAGATACATAATTGACCACAAGAGTGGCTGAGGGTTCACTTTTGGGTATTAGTTTTAATAACGATAATAAAAAAAGTAGATAAATAAGTTTAAAAAGAAAAAAAAGAAAAATTTCTTTTAGTTTACCGATTTGAAATTTGCTTTTATTTTTCCAAAGTTTAATCTTCAGCATTCAAAGTGCAAAGGTCAATTAATCAAACCTTGAAATAAAATATAATTTAAAAAAAAAAAAAAGATTTAATATTGTTTTGTTGTGTGTCAAAGTTATAAAAAGATTTTTATATGGGAACAAATATTTTATTGTAATTAAATAAAATTAGTTTAAATCAAAATGATTGGAATATTTATCATTATGATTTATTTATTTTTAGTTATTGACAGTTTAAATAAAATGTGGTTAAAATTTTTTATTAAAAGTTCACATTCTAACAACATCACTAGTCTGTCTTTTGTTTTACAATCATCATTAGTTGGTTATAAAAACTCCGAGCTCATTTCAAAGCAAACTTTATTCGCACTCAAAGGAAAATACGTTAGTTGATCTGGATCCACTGTCTCATTAGACAACCAATAAATGGTGGATCAGGGTTACAAACAGTGATTGAATAAAGGAATGTATACATATAAACAAGGAGGTGAGAATGTTTACATTAAATATAGCAGGATTCACCTAAACGTTAATAACACTCAAATCATTATACTAGATTTGATAAAACACTGTTCATTAGCAGAAAACAAATTATAAGAAAGTTACAGAATGAAAATAATATGTGTGAATTTTCCTTCGAAAGGTTGTTAAATGAAGTTTCATATACATGGAAATGTTTAGTATCCCGATCATACAGTAGTATGTTAAACAATAGGCTGAAAAGTAAGTCAACGTGTAAAGAGATCAAAGCAAGACATGGTTTTAAAAGTTCAGCCAAATAAAGATCAAGTCCATATTGAAAGTCAGTGAGACAAAATAAAGTTTAAGTCCATATTTGGGGTGAAGTGGAATTTAGAAACAAAGGGATTAGAACCTCATCGAGCTCCAGGTTTGATCTGTGAGCCATGGCATACAAGTTTTCTTGTCATTGACCATCGATTTCCACAGTAACCTGATGAATAGCATCTCTATGCAACAGTCCAGGTCCTTTTTGAATAGTAACTGGCATCTAATTACCCATATTATAAAGTTAATGTGATTAGCTAATCGAATAGAGCCAAATGTTCCTTTTTTGAAAGCGGAAATTAGGTGAACTTGAGTCAGATCAGACATTGTCATTTTTGTTTGGGCAATGTTGCAAAGGTGAGCCCACACTTCATATTGACTAAGGATGTCAGTCATTGACTAATCATGCTTTTGAAATAAGGGACAGATGGGATCTATTCTGTATCCCCTTTGGAAGCACAGGAACATACCAGTGGGCAGGTCAGCAAGTTTGACCTTCAAAAGGAAGTCCACAAACTTCCAAGATCCATTTTGAGGAACATGGTCAACCAGATATGATGGGGGATCCCAACTGGAAAAATGTTTTGAGTCTTGGACTGTCCAACATTGGACAGCAAGTAAGAGTTCCAGTAGGTCATCTTTTCTTGAAATAATGAGCCAGAGGTTTTAATTATGTTGAGGACCAGCATTAGTTGTTGCTGAATCCAAAAGATTTCCCCCCTAGGAGGGGACCTATCTGTAGGCTCAACCTCTTCTATGGGAAGAGGGCTTTGCATGTTTGGGTTGTCTCTGCTGAGAATCTTCACAAGGATATTATGTGTGGGCTGTGTAAGAACCACCTTGATAGAGTGAAGTGCCAATCCATTAAGGGATTTGTGCTTTTGGAATAGGTCCAGGCTGATGACAGAAGCTCAACCCCCAGCAAAATTTCCTGCACAGAGTTTCAACCTTCCTGATAAAGTTGTTAGTAGAGGAGAAAATGGTAAGGTAATATATGATCTTTGGCAGAATAATGGCATACAGTACAGCCACCTTTCCCAACAAGGAAAGGTAGATCTTGGATAGGGAATTTTCAATTTTTGTTCACAAAGAGCTCTCTAAATCTTTTCTCATAACTGATGGGGGGAGACAAGGTGAAAGCCAAGGAACTTCTGATGGCAAGCCATAAATCTACCCATGATTTGCTTCCCTGGCAAGATGGACCATATAGCCGATTTCCTTCCATTGACTCAGACTGAATTCATGATCGAACTGGTCCAAGAGTTCTTCAAGCCTAGTAAATTCATCCTGATATGAGAGAAACACCACCATGTCATCCATATAGAGGTGTGGTGCATGCTCTCCCCAGCAAAAGGATGACAATTCCTGAAAGAACAGCTTCAATGCAGAACAACAATGGGGGGTTATATAGGCCATAAAGAGGAGTGCAGTTCAAGGTGAGCCCTCTGGAATTGAGACACAGGCCTGAAACCATGGAGAGACTCTTCCATCCAGAGAGGTTCTTGATCATCTGGAGGTGTGGTGATGGCACTTGGAGCCCCTCCAGAACTCTAATTAGCACATTGATCTGGAGGCAGTCAAATGCACCAGCAGAGTCAAGTTGGACTGCCACTGGGCAAGACATCCTTTTCCTGTGCACATGATCCACCAGGAGGTAAAACTGGCTGATGGCATCAGTGGTTGAGCTCCCCTTTGGGTGAACAGATAAGGGGATAGCTGTATAATGATGTCTTGGACATCCTCTTTGATGAGTCCTTGATCAGCAGCAGAACCATGGAAATTTGATGAAGGTTCTCAAGGTCACAGGGACTCTCAGATCTTTTTATGAGAGGAACCATTGCAATCAGGCGAGTCTGGCCATCACTTGACTGCCACCAGCCAAAAAGTCAACCATTTTCATAAATTGGAATTGTGAAGGCATGCAAGTGTAGCAGTAGAAATTTAGGAATTCCATGAAGGCCAGGATGAGTCCTGCCAGGAAAGGATTTCATCTTCATTAGGACTCAAGCATCAGTGATTTTATGACAATCTGCATCCTCCAGGAAAAGAATTTTGTGGAAGGGGCCCAGACCTAGGGGTTGGAATTTATTTGAATAGAAATTCCCAAATCCTGGCCAACATGAAAAAACCTGAATAGCCATTGCCCTGGACCTCAATAGATCTAGGCCTTAGACTTTTGGCCAGAATCCAGCATCCATTGGAGATAGCTCCTGGTCCAGCAATGTTGATGAAGAAGGTACTGCTAGGACCTCTTGATGGAGAGGTACTCAGCAATGGCTTTTTGTTTGGCTTTATACCTAATCTTCAATGCAATTATTCTGGTGATGTTCTGTGCTTCATGAGGCAGGTTTTTCAATTCATATGCAATGGAATCAAGTTCACTGAGAAGGTGAACTGGCCCTCAGAATGTGCTGTGCAAGAGTCAATCAGATTACTCAGGGATTTGGTAGATATTCCTTGCCTCATTGACAGGGAGGGTTATTTGTTATTTTTTCCTTGTGAAAGGTGATGTATGTCTGCAAAACTAGCTTGATGGTAATATTGGTTCAAGTTAACATTCTGATGGTTCTGGGTAACTCAATTTTGGGTTAATTGGCTTGCATAAGATTTAGCTTGACTTCCAATGCATAGTAGTCTGAGAAGGTCCTGGGCCCCAAATGTGCCTCAATTATTGAGGTTAAGAAAGTGGAAAAAGACTAAGGTCAATAAGGAAACAGGATTGCCTAGTGTAGAAAAAAAAAGCTCCATCTGCAAAGAACATTTTTCCACTGGATAGAGGTTGTCTAATGGGTGGGATATATTTTGTTTGGAATGATTGGTATGAATGATTGAAATCACCTAGGATTATGGTTTGGAAAGGACTTGTTCTGAGGACTGAGTTGATGGAGTTAATTACAGTCATTACAATTTTAAATGATTTGGCTAAATAGAAACTAACCAAATTGAAGTACCAACCTCTGTATTGTATAATTGTAATAAGGCAATTTAAATCAATAAATAAGATTTTAAACAAAGTAATAGGTGAGTTTTTGTTGATGATAATGATCACTCTTGCTGCAGTGACATTGAAGAAGGAATAGTGAAGAAACTCATATTGATTATGTGAGAGTCAGACTTCAGATGGATCTTTGTCTCACTAAGACATAAGAAATCTGGGGCCCAGAGGTGAAACTAATGTGATAGGGCATATGCTCTGTTATGGGCATTCAAACCTCGGATGTTGACTGAAATGATGTTAATCATTATTGATCTTGTTCAGATTTCCAACCTTGGGAGGCAAGACTACCACAGGACTGTGGTCATCCAAGCTCAGGTCACTTCCAATGGGAAGACTACCAGGTAAAAGGACTGGACTGGATTGTGATTCAACAGAAGAAAGCACATCATTTGGGAGAGACTAATTGCATCACTGGGTCAGATTTGTCAGTCTTAACAGGAGTGCCAAGGATTAAGAGCCCACCTTAATCCAACATGGAGGTATCCAGCAGGGATACAAGAGGGTCAAAGCTAAAGCATCTACGCTTTTTAGCTTCATGAGCAGACTAAACAAGGGGAGGATCCAAAAGGTCTGTGGCCACCCAACAGTACTTGAAGAGGAATGAGATAGGGAAGATCTGAATTTTGGCCTATAATGTCTATTCTTAAGTTTCTGAACAAGGAGGATAAGTGGATGAAATTTAAGATCTCAGATTTGGTAGAAGAGGACATTGTACTGCCCTTGATGGAATCTTCAGCCAGCAGTGCTCCAGTGAGAGCTGCAGGAATCCCTCATGAGCATTCTGCTACTTCCTAAGAGTGGGAGAATAAGAGTGGAAGCTTGCAGAAGCTGATGATAGGATGTTGAATCAACCAATCTTTGGTAAGATAAAGGTGGTAACTGGAATCTCTGAAAAAAAGGATTTCATGGGCATAACCAAGTTGGAGTTGCATTTGTGAAATTTCCTTTTATTACATTGAGAGCATATCTGGGCAGGGCAGGATTTCATAATGTGGCCCCATTGAGAACAAATAACACTGTGAACAAAAAAACACTGGGGCCATGCCTCACAAGATGATGAAGAGTATTCATTATAGTGAATGATCCCCAGGATGGATAGTGGAGAAATTCCCCTCCTCAACACAATCTGAAAGTCAACAACATTAGTGTACACCTTGGAGTTAATGTTACACAGTGGCTTATATCCAAAGGAAATCACATTTCCAAAAGGTGCCAAAAGTTTCTGTAATTCAACCCTCTTGAAATTGATTCCACAATTCTGGATGGTATCCCATTGAGAACAAAAAAACACTGAGGGGCCATATGTCACAAGATGATGAGGGGATATTCATTATAGTGAATAAGCCCCAGGATAGATAGTGAAGAAATTCCCCTCCCCAAAACAATCTGAAAGTCACCAACCTTAGTGTACAACTTGGATTTAATGTTACACAGTGGCTTGTATCCAAAGGAAATCCACATTTTCAAAAGGTGCTAAAAGCTTCTGTAATTTGACTCTCTTGAAATTGGATTCCATAATTCTGGATGTAGCCTTGAATAAATGCAGGATGGTTGAGATCAATAGATATTAGATATCATCTGAAAAGTGATTTGAACTTATTCTGGAATGGAATTGGAGCACCACACATTGGTCATTCAGGTGAAAAAGGATCTTAAAAAACTGAAGGCCAAATGTTGTGAGCCTTAAACAATCCATACAGGGCTTGGCTGGGAAATTTAAAAAGTTTAGCTTATTATCTGTGGTGGACAGGATTATTGCATTTGAGTCTTTTTTTAGATCTGGAAAGATCTCATGAGCAAAACAGCTATTGATTGATCAAAATCTTCATTGATAATATGATGATGCAAAATGTCATAAGGGACCATTGGATTGAATGATGGTAATAGATTATCACAAGCATATTCTGTGGAGTTATTATTGTCCTTGTCGATTATCATCATGGATTTCTTGATGTCATCCATTTGAGGAGTTGCTTTACCCATACTTATGTGGTCTGCAAAGGTAGATTCTGGAGAATTTGAGACATTAGTCACTTTTTAACATAGGAGGGGGCTTTGTAGTTACAATTATGAGATAAGAATTTTTGGTTGGGATGAGATTTTGAACAGTTTCAAGCCAATAGGTTGATTTGAAGCAGGAATGGGGTTGAGTTCAGGGAATGATTCTTTACATTTGGAATTGATGATGGCAATTCAATTTCTGATTCAGTTCTCAGGTTACTTTCTGAAGTTGTAAAAAGTTCATTGGAATGTTTAAAATTGACTGTATGGGAGCATCTCTGAACTTGAAACTTGACTCAGTTGACTTTGGATCACTTGTGGAATAAGCATTGTGTTTACTGTCCTTATTGGAGGGTCTTCTGTTATCAGAATTTAAACAAAATCCCTCTGAGTGATGCTGAGAGTCTTTCAACAACTCAGGGTTCATCAGTACACGATGAGCTTCCATGGTATTGGAATCATTGAAAAATGGATCATGGATAGTCAATGCCTTGTTGTTTAGAAGAGAAAATTCCTAATGGGGTAAAAAGTATTATCAGTCTAACAGACGTATTTCTGACTCAGAAAACATTGATATAAACTATGAAAATGCCAAAATCAACCACAGTGTTTTCTGAAAATTTTAAAAAAATTAATGACGCTACTGTTTCACAATTTTGGGTTATATCTTTTTTTGAGACATGATAAAAATCCAATTTTTTCACTGGGACCATCAGAATACATATTATTGGACTCTGTCTTTGAGTCTGAATCATGATCTAATGAGATTTCTGACAGTTAAGATGTTCTGCTGCATTTCAGCACTTCCGGTGTGACACCTTTCACTTTAAAACTTGAAATTTTCTGCAACAGAAGTTGTTTTCCTGATGGGTAAACTTGATAGTTTTGGGATATTTATGGACTTTGAGTGGGTAACTTGTTTATTACCAAGGGGATTAGGTTTTGGTTTAGGATTAGTATGGTAAGTTTTGTTATTAGAGTCCACATTACTTATTTTTGCATTCTCGATGATTTCATTTGTAAAATTATCGGTCAAAACTGACTTCTTTGATTGAGCTGATGTAGAATTTAGGCTAGTAGAGATGCTTCCTTGTTGGGCATAGCTAAGTGAATTATGGCATCTTTATACTGGGAAACTGTCTCATTGCACATTCTATTGTTGGCAGAAGCCTTTTTGCAGGCAGCCATGAATCTTCTTTAGAATGAACGATAAATAATGCAAATGGTGAATGAAATCAGTAAAGTTTTAGATAAAATTAGGTTTAAATAGTAAAGGTAATCTTACTTGGAAATTTTAGAGAACTTTTTTCTTGAAATCTCAAACATATTGAGTGCAAATTAGCCTGCCTCAGGAGGAGAAAAGGCAGAGTGATTCATCCAATATGGCAACCAGAACATGAATCAGCTCTTAAGTTTATTTTATTTGCAGCCAAGTTATGAACAATAATACATATTATAATATGTTTATTATGGCTGAGGTAGATAATTCCTGAGTGTGTATCATTTACTCTGGATCAATGTAGTCTGCATTAACTATATATCTTTAGCCTGAGATGTGATCAAACTTGAACTGCCATTTCTGAAATGTGCTTGAATCTACATTTTAAAAAAATATGCTTAGAAGTAGTTACTAAATAAGACATCTCCCATGGAGCATTTGTCTCTAGAGAGATAAGGAAATATTAATAAGAAAATATGATCTGAATAAATTAAAACTTGAAGCTGCTAAAGGAGATTACTGTTTTTACATTCTCAAAGATGGATTTTCTGCATCTTAAACATTGGAAAAATTCCATAATGTAAAACAAACTAAAAAAAAAAAGTTAAGCTTAACAAAATAGGTTTTAAACCATAGACTTTGCTAAAATTGTATTGTTTAAAAGTGTTATCACCTGAGGAATGGTATTATTTAAGTATTATTATTATTATTGTTGTTATCGTTGTTGTTGTTATTATTATTATTATTATTTATAACAGTGTCTTAATATTTTATATATAAATTATTGTATAATAAATTTTTTTTGGTATTTATTAATCAGCCTTCTGTTTGTCCTCTCATAAATTATTACCATTTAAATAAGAAATTAAATTATAATAACTAGGGAAATAAGAGTTTATATTCTATTGAATTAATCATGTTATTATTTAAGAATACTTATGGAGTGGGATATCCTTCTGTGGATTTCTCAATTTTGAATTGATATTCTAATTTTAAAATGAATATAAAATTTTAAAATGAATATAAAATTATAATCCATAGAGAATCTGATTTCCCTTCAGTTAGTTAGGAATGATTAATTGGCTGATTGTCAATACTATTTTTATTATATAGCTATGTCTGACCATTGGTATGATTTATGAATAAATTAAATTATATTTTTACTGCTATCTTCATTACTATCTGGATTTAAGAATAAAATCTCAGTGACTAACTTTATCTTTTATGTGCCTGGTGCATTCATTTGTAGATCTGAAGTCTTTATTAGCAGGTCTAGTGTCTTTAAAACTTGTAGACTTTTCACCACTGAACTAGTAACTTTCAACTCCTGGACGATGACACATAGTTTAAAACTTAGCTATTTTATATGCTTGTGATGTCATTGTCCATCTGATCTTTGAACAACCAATTGCTTTTAATACTTTTAATGTAATCACAAAGCTGGAAATCATGTGATGTTACCATTATACATGTGACCTAGAACTTGGCTTCCTATTTGCCCTTTAGCACCTCTCTTTTCAGCTTCCTCATTAGAACAGTTAGAATTAAGAATAAGCAGATTAATTGCCAAAGCACTGTTAATCAGTAGTTTATGTGAAATTTTGTCAGTGTTTGTAATATATGTATAATGCTTCATTAATAGCATTCTGGCAATACAGGTATTCTAGTTATTAACTGTGGTTGCTTGTTTAGCATTCTTTTAGATTCTACAACTAGTATCTCCATCTGGCTATTCCTCTTAGGGTAGAATAGTGGGCTGAATACTAGTTCAATTCTATTATTGGTACAATATTGTCTAAATGGAGCTGATGTAAAGAATGAACTATCTGAAACTATAGGTTTTTCAGGCTATAAGTACAATTATTTTCACACAATCATCAATAGTTGCTGTGAACTGAATTGATATTTTCTCCAGCTGCTTGGAGTATGAATGTATAACTATTACTAAGTTACCCCTCCATGGAATAGTATGGACAATATGAATTCTGGTCAAGCTTTAGATTCAGGCTCTAAACTGTTTTTTCTTTGGTAGCATGTTTTGAATCATTATACATTATGATGACCTTAGACTTGATGTCAGAATCCAAAGTAGGTTACCAAACATAAGATCTAGTTAACACTTTCATTCTGACAATGCCTGGGTTTCTGTTACATAAAATATATTAAGCACAGCAACTTATCCAGCTGATGGAGTAACAACTCTTGATCTTCAGGTAATACATCTATTCTCAATTACTTTGAGTCCAGTAGGCAAGATTCAGCTCATTAGATTGTTTGTTTGGCCAACCCCGTAGGAATCATTACAGTAACCTTTGGAATCAAGTGGTTTATCATTTACCAAATTTGCAATTAACTGGTGCATTTAATTCCATGTCTATCATATTCATTGATTAACTTTTTGAGTTTACATTCTTTGCATCCTCTGCAGACAATCATCTTAAGGTGTCTACATAAGAAATTTGTTTACCCTCAATCTATTCCAGTTTAAAATCATAGCCTGGTTAAAAATTGAACCACTTCACCATTCATGGTGAGGCATGATAATGAATTCAAATTTCCTGCAATGGAGTATGATCAGTCTATAATATGAATGATTGACCCTAAAGATAGTGATGAGATTTCATTCCACACTTTTTAAACTGATTAGATTGCATGCAGAAAAGCATTCAATCCATGTAGATTAGCCAATTTTCAGGATATCCTGAATACAATTCTTCCAAAGAACTGATATTAATCATTTAAAAACTTTTTTCCCAAGTGCAGGGAAAAAATTGTGAATTTGTTGAGATCATGAGAGGAAAACTACCTGACTGTGTAAATCTCTGAAGTTTTTATAAGATTAAGCACAAATTTATACAATACGATTATTTATTTATTAATGCATACATATAATATGATTAAATTTTTTTTTAATGCTTATACACAATATATTTTTATATATTCACAATCTATTTTACAGAAATCATCTGCTATACTATATGCCTGATATGTTGGCTAAGGATAGCAGCTAGGTGTTATGTGTACCAGTCGAAAGATCTACCCAACAACAACAACAAGACCAAAACTGCAAAGTTGGATTCAAACTCATCTGAACCAAACTGAATTCAAACCCAACTCACGAGCTCAGATCAAATCAATGGATGACATATGTTGATGGTACATGACTATGCACCAAGAAACTATCTCAACAGATGATGATGATTTCTGAGACCCCTGATCTGACTCTAAGAATGTATAATAAAATAACTAAGGATATTTATAAGAATATGTATATTCGGGTTACCAATACAGACAGCGAGTATTAATATTAAAATAGTTATTAAATAATAAAGAAAATTAAAAACCAAATGTATTAATAAAATGTTTAATAATAATAAATATTTTGTTTAATTTTTCTGATTAAGATTATATAGATTATCCTAGTCTTTGAGAACGAAGATTATAATTTGCAATAAGAATGGCAGTCATTATTATATGCCAATAAATCAATACACAATATTTTAGGAGAATTATAGATGTCTATGCCCCGACAAGTAAATAAAGATAGATAAAGGTATTTGGCTTTAACAGAAATTATTATTCTAATTTTAAAAGAAAGAATGTGAGATTCATTTTCACATTCGTAAATCAATTCACGAAAAGCATGATAACTATTAAGACATAACTTTACTGTTTATAAAGAATTTATTTAATGAGAAATACTTTAATAAAATCAATTCATCACAATTTATGAGCATGAGAGTGGGGTTTTATTCGAACTGAGAAATAACGGTGCTGACAATTAATGAGCATTAAGAATAAATACGAAAATAATGGCTTGCTGGTGATTTGAGAAAATAGCAGGGTGGCTTGTATTTGACAAGTCTTTGATGCCCTATGAAGGATCCATGAAACACAGGGAAAGCCAGGCTGGGTCATAGCCACAGACCTTTGGTGTTCCAATATAAAAATGAGCAAGTGAGGAAGTGGTTTCTTTCTGGGTAATTAAAGTAATAATAATATCACTGAGGACAAGCCTATGAGGCAGAAGATGGCTCACATCAGCAATGTTCGGAAAATGATGACTAAATAATCATCAGGTTTAATTAATGAAACCCATTTTATATAAAGAATGCTCTATGTAATGACCTGATCATGTGGAGTTAAAGTCAAATGAGCTTTAACTAAAAGTACTTAAGGCAATTATAAAAATTATGCTAATTATATCCTAAATATCATGCCTCCCTGAATACTAATATAAAGTATAAAGTTTAACTTAGAATATATCAACATTAAATTCCTTTATCGACCTTTTGCAAAACATCTTAACATTATTAATATGAATGAATAAATATTGGTGAAACTCAAGAAAATAGCCGGAGGCATAGGTTAAAAATGGCTAATAATCATTATCAGCCATTAGTAAAAATAGCAAATATTTGATAAATCCTTCAACTCAATAATTAATAGAACTGCATTAAATTAGTTCTAATGGGAAAGAATTACTATATTATTTTCATAAGGTAAATATAATGAAAGAGATTATTATCGAGTTGAAGTATTATTGGCATATAATCAAAAATAAATGATATTAATAATCATTCAAAAAATATATATAATACAGTTAGTGAAACGAACCACCATTGTAAGAAAGGAAAATTAACAAATATTAAATTTAGAGACTAGAGATAGAGATAGAGAATTACTTATACAAATAAAGGCATTATAAAGAGAAGAGCTTTTACAGTAGTTAATTTAAAAGGTAGTGTAAAATAGAGTTTTGGAAATTGGTCAGAAAGTTGCAGTTGTTTCAATAAAGATATTCCCGTTCCTTCATGGTTAGTTCCTTAGTTTACATGGCAGAGTCTGATTGGATTGAAACATAGGCATGCATTTACACTTATACAAATAACATTTGGATTGATTCTTTCAGGTTTTGGCAGCACAATTGGTGTGGAAAGGTTTAATTTTGCAGCTACATTGAAGATCTTCTGGGGACTTCAGGCCCAGCAGTCAGATTCCTGAAGTTAGCCCCTCACCATGATGGAGACACTATAAAGATTCAAAATTTAAGATGCATGTAGCTTCTAGTAGCACTTCTCTCAAAACAAATATGGCTTCTACCTCTCGAAACTGGTTTCTCGCCTATACCAACTCCTTATGCCTTCAGGCTAAAGCTTCTTACCTTATCAAAGTTTCTTACCTTATCAAAGTTACAAATTTTGTTAATTGATTTTAGATACATTCCTTCAATAAGGCTTTCAAACTCATTAACTTTGAATTCATTTTCCAATTAGAAAATAAATTTGTAAATCAGAAAAATGATTTTAATTAGGAACCGTCTTCACATTTTAAATTATTATCTTTTTGCTAATTAATAAAACTTTCTCCATTGTTTTTGGGAGCAGGCAATCTGAAAGCTTATTGAAAGAATGTAGCCTTTAATCACTGAAATTTAAGCAAACTGGTAAAAGTAAAAATAACATTCTGATGCAATGAAACTTTATAACAAATATATATATTCAACTATTCATATATGCATACAAACTATCCATGCAGTTATAAAAATATACCTGTTTTCATTAATAAATTTTATCATAAATTTATTAATGATATTGATTAGTTTAAATATTAAAGTAGTTGGTTTTAACACACATTTATATAATACTGTTTTTTAATGAAAGTAGCATGTATTGAACGTATAAAGCCCCATTGCATTCCTAAATTCATGGTTAGTACTAGGTTTGAAGTGGGCTACAGGTGAGATATCATAAAGCTAGGATTGAACTTAGATCTGACCATTTCACATGCAACTGCTGAAGTAAGCAACTTTATTCTCTTTTCATTGTGCCTAAAACTTCTGACTGTATTGCAACAGATTCCAAATGTATAGGTACAATAACACTTCCATTTGTATTGTGACAATATGCTTCATGTTAGGTTTACCATTTAGCAGCTTCCAATTTAATGTGAACTTATCTAACTGTTTTAACAATATTTGTTGAAAATGTGTGTATGATATTCAGCTCTGACAGTTTTTGATTGTTGTCTACTTTATGTTCAAATGGACTGCCATTTAATAGCTAGATCTTTTTAAATGAGAGCAATCAGATCTACTTAGCATCATCATGTATTGGCCTATTTCTGCCATTGGACATACATTATTTATTCATATATTCATTGATCTGTAATGGAGAATGTTGAATTTGACCAAGATAAAGTTAAATGTGCATTAAATGAACATAAGTAGAGCCATAACAAAATGTATACCTTTAATGAAATCTATTATAATTTTAATTATATGTACCCAGAAGACTGTTTAATTACTAAACTAATAATCACATAAACAAATTATTATACTTTTTTTTTTTATTAAGAAATAAATTTATTTTGGAAGTTTACATGAATTATGATTCATAATGTTATTTGAAATTAAGGATTCACAAGTGTTCCACTGCATCGCTCTGTGCATACATGGGACCTGGTTATATTAAGGATTCACAAGTGTTCCACTGCATCGCTCTATGCATACATAGGACCTGGTTATAGTCAGTCCTGTGCTTTTGTCTGCACTGACACACACCAGTGCAGTTGGCTAGATTCTGTTGGAACCACCATCATCGATTATTGTGCAGCTAGACCGATTTATTTATGGCATCTTGGCTATTGGATGATTAAAGACAAGGTTTGTCAGATACATCATGTCACTATTTACTTGTGGGAATGTTGTTGTCCCTTGCAGACATGATACTGCAAATGTAAAGGACCCAATGATTTCCACAATTTTGTCAACTGCAGTGGTGCATTTAGGCAACCATTCAGGGTCACCCCACTTAATATAGCAAGACACAGCTTCAGCATACACTTCTATAGTTTGGACAGAATTTTTGTAGCAATATTTAGTATATGGTCTAGAGCCAATGTCATTGACTACTTTACATACTGAATAATGTTTTTTTTTTTTTTACAGATTGTAATAAATGATAACAGTTGTCATAGATTATCGTTCATAATTACTTAAATAAGCGGTCTAGCAATTGTATAGATTTGCAAAAGGATTATTCATACTAAGAAGATAATATAATTGTGACAAGAAATGAGAACTGGTTTATTGTTTATCTTATATTATAATATATTCAAATTATAAAATGCTTAAAAAATATGGAAGATTAGATAATCATATACCAATAGTTAATTATTTTATAAAATTTAAACCGTCTATTATAATAACTATGCTAATAAAGAAAACATTCTTACAGAAATTCTATTTGCATTTTTGCTTCAACAAAATGTGATCGATTAATAAGTTTATTATCTGTCGGTGTACATTAAATGGTTGGGATTTTATATATATTAATAGTTTATTTTATCTATAACTTTATTGTTGTTTGTTTTAATTTTAAAATTATGCATTAATAAATAAACTATTATTTTATTTAAAATTGATATACTTTTATCTATCTAACAAAGTCTGCATTTTTGCAATCTATAATTTATTAATTATAAATCCGTCTTTCTACTTAATTAAATCAACCTCCATGTTTGACTGATTATTATTTTTGTATTGTGTATAGTTATCTATTTACTAAACAAACACTTACACATGTATCCAAACACGAACGCCTATAAATATAAAAACCTTTTAAACTCGAAGCATTTAAAATGAAAAGTTGAGTTATGCAATGAAACTATAAAAAAAAAAAGCTTGGAAATGATGAATAAAAAAAAGATGGAAAAAAAAAAAGAAATTAACGAAAAAGCTATATACCAAATGTGTAAATTATTAACACTAAAATTAAGAAGAATGCAAGAGTAATATCGATATTTTTTTTTGTAGAAAAGGGAAAAAGTGTATTCAAAATTACACATTTATAAGCTTTCTATTAGTTTTATAGCTCTACATGATTTAGAATAATGGACTTGGGAGCATAAAGTATGTGGATCGCAGTATAATATCATTTCTGATGCTTGAATTTTTTATAAACTCAATAGCAATAAACCATTTAATATTTTTAAAATCAATTTTATTACTAAAACATTTTAAAATCATTTCCAGAGAACAAATTAGATTTAAAAGTTATTATTCCTCCATAAAATATCAGAAGTGGCCGCACAAACATATATAAAAACTGTTAAGTATATTAACAGACTGTCCAGTGTCTCAAAAAATAGTTCCACTATCTAAAACAGTCTCAAATTATAGCTTCTTTTTTTGAACGTTTAACCAAAAATCTAAAGTTGGAAAACTGAGATGAACCAAAAATCTAAAGTTGGAAAACTGAGATGAAGAATGAAATTCTTATGAGCAAATTTATTTTTATAGATCCAACAATTAAATCCCACTGGATTTAATTTTTCTAAATGCAATTGGAGTCATCAACAAATTTAGCTTTGGTCAATGTACTGATGTACTTTATAAATAAAATTTAACGACTCTTTATGTAGCTATTGGCAAGCACAAAATATGAAATTCATATGTAATGACTGGTGAATTTATGGCCTTAATGATAGAATTGAAATTAATAAAGCCATTAATGAATTTATTTTTTTACAAGTTTCTTTTTTTATATAATTAAGCTATCTAAAATATAATTCATATACCAAATAATACTAATTAATTTTATTAGATAGTTTCTAAGTATAATGAGAAGGATAGGAAAAAGCCAATGAGAATTGCTATTTTGCATTGAATTTATAGATTACAATAAAACATTTTGCATTTATAAATATTTTTGCCATAATTTAAGCTTTGAGGATTAAAGCATGAACCCAAATTATTGTCAAATTCCCAACGTGATTAATATCAATGTTCTTTCCCAAACCACCCTCCCTCAAAAAACAAACCAACAACCCCCCCCCCCACCCCCCCCACCCCCAAAACCCCCCCACCCCCATCCCCTTAGCCTCTCTCACAGAACTCATCCATTTAAATGTTTGCATCCTGTGCAGTTACTCACTCAATGAGGACATGTGTCTCGAACTTGCAACCAAAGATTTTCTTGACCTGGACTACACACCCTTTCCATATTTCTTTCCCCTTTCATATGTATCCTTTTCCTTTCACCACATTGCTCCTGAATTTCATTTCACCATGTAATCACTTCTTTGCCACCCTTTTTTTTAAACTGTTGTGTATCTGTTTTTTTTATGAATAAACCTTCATCACTGAGAAAAAAAATGAATAGATGTATTATTGGATAATTAACACAACAAGATCAAAATTAAAAATACATGGTTGAGAGAACAGAAAAATATCACAATATCATTAAAAAGTCAAAATAAAATTTTGGGCTGAGCTAAAATTGGTGACAATAAATAAATGACATCTCAAACCGGATTTTAAAAGATTGCAAGCAATTTATAAATAATCTTATGTGAGATAAATGCATGAGATAAGAAAGTTTATCATGGTGTTTCAGAGAAATTTAATTAAACTTGTAAAAACTTTTGTTCAAATGGATTAACAATCATTTAAAAGAATAATATGATAGTATTTTGAATTAATATTAAAAATAGGCAATTACGCTATATGTAAGAAATATTTTAGTAAACAGACCTTATTTCTTTCAATCTACCCACAAATGTCCACTCCATTATATATAATATGATACACAGGACCACATACATGTGAAAATGATAAATGACCTTCAGTATCCATATTTCATGCTAAAACAGCATTATCAGTTGGTACAGATCACCATATCTCACACATATATACAAACAGTAATCAGTTTATATTAATATAGAAAAAGTTTCAAATTTTAATGAACAAGCTTTAATTTTCTCTACTCTCCAATGTTTCAGCTACCCTGCTCAGTGTATGTTAAGATAGCAAATCTTAAAACTGAGCACTGATTGTATATATATGGGTGGGAGATAAAGATCTGGACAGACTGATGAGTGCTAATTCAGAACAAAATATGTATATTGGAGATTATTTATCATTTTCACTTGCACATGGATATGTATATTAGTTGTATAAGATGAAATGGATAGTTGGGTAGAGCTTGAAAATTTGAATTCAAATCCTTTTAATTACATTAAGTTTAGTATAGATAATATACATTTGTTTAAATTTATATATATATAATTTGCTTCTATTAAATATATTCTAAATTCATTTCTTAAACATGTGAGTAGAGGAACTTAGGATTTTTTCAGTCTATATTCATCCTCCACTCTATCTCATGATGACATACATATGAAAAAGATATATGATCACCAATATATGCATTTCATGCAGAACCACCAGTCATCAGTTGGATCAAATCTTAATCTCCAACATATATATATATACAATCAATACTTGGGTTATATTAAGATAGAAATTTTTTAAAATTTTAATGGATAAGTCTCAGGCTTCTCACTCTTTCAACCATTCAACCATATTTCATTGAAAAACCAATGATGGAATGCTCAAAACCCTTATTGGATTTGATATTGAAGTCATACCCATGTAGACATTATGCCAATCTAACCTCTCATTTTATCAGACTATTACATATCCATATATATATATATTTATATATATTAATAGAAGAAGGTTCGACTAAACATGTAATATGTTTCCAAGGCTATATGTAATTTGCTTATTTGAGTATTCCATCATCAGTTTTTCAATGAAATGGATGCTTGAATAGTTGGAAGGGTAAGAAGATTGAGACCTGTTCATTAAAGCTTAAGGATAGACTAAACACTGATTGTATATACATGTGGGAGATAATAATCTGGCCCAATTGATGAGTGCTGGTTTTGCACAAAATCTGTATATTGGGGATTGTATATCTTTTTCACATGTATATGGTCATGCATCTAAGTCTTGTATATAGACAAAAAATTTCTAAGTTCCTCTACTTACACGCACACACACACACGTATATATATATATATATGAAAATGAAAGTATAAAAAAATGAACAAATACTATTCTGTTAGTCATCATTTATATATGTACCGGGTTGAACCACTGAAACCACTTACTTATACGTATATATAAGTTTTTTAAAATCTTTATTTAACTCAACAGCCATCGCTGTGTTTTCCAAATATAATTTCTTTTTTAACTTTCATTTACATATATTTTTTTATATATATTATTCTAACATGCATACATTTATTTACACTCGCACGCACATATATAATTTATTATAATAAGCTTGAATGAAAAGAGATTTATATTTTTTTAAATTTTGAATTACTTATTTTTACGAATACTAATTTAGAAAAACTTTACTTTCTTTTCTAACACTCTTAGTTTGACTTTAAGAAAACCCCCTTCTCACTTTTAATCTTTTATTTCAAACTTTTTTTACGAAAGATTTTTTTTTTTTTATTTTAATAATTTTTTTAGACAAAATTATTTTATATACATGTGCCAAATTGGCCTTGGCACATTACACCTCCCTCCATTATAGAGTAAAATGTGTCATTTTTGACCATTTTATCTCTTGCAATTTTAATTCTTGACCCTAAAGATTTATTAATTTATTATTTTTATAAGTTAGCTTTTTAATATCTTTTACTTAACATACAAAGGGCAATCTGTTTTGACTATCCTTTCCTTCTATCTATGCCGAATACATTGCTCACAATGATCTAAATTATGGATAATGACCCACGGGACAAACTAATTTTGTGGCACAGGGATCTTTTGGAAATGACACGGAAACAGATTCGCTGACTTACACCGACTTACACATGTATAAAATCGAAACTTCATATGCCGATTCTCTTGATCAGACTTGGAAAAAAAGGGTTGCTGTGAAATGGCAGGAATTTTCAACTGTCCATTTTCGACTTATGCTTTGGAAAAAGGAATGATCCTCGACAAGTCCGTTATGGGTACTAAAATTTATCCAGTCAGCAGATTTAAACGTATCTTTAATTAAATTTATTTCTATACTACTCTCATTCCCTTTTGCTCTAGATAAATTCCTACACATGTGTATATGTACAGCATAATTCTACACCTACTAATATTCTAGATATCGAGTTATTACTGGACTTGCTTACAGGGAATCTATAATAAATAAATCCCTTATTGCACGCATCATGAGATGTGGCAGTGCCAAGAAAATAACCTAAAAGGATATCTGGATAAATACATTATCCATGATTTAGATCATTGTGAGCAATGTATTCAGCATAGATAGAAGAAAAAAATAATCAAAACAGATTGCCCTTTGTATGTTAAGTAAAAGATATTAAAAAGCTAACTTAGAAAAATAATAAATTAATAAATCTTTAGGGTCAAGAATTAAAATTGCAAGAGATAAAATGGTCAAACATGACACATTTTACTCTATAACAAAGAGGGGTTAATGTGCCAAGGCCAATTTGGCACATGTATATAAAATAATTTTGTCTAAAAAAATTATTAAAATAAAAAAAAAAAATCTTTCGTAAAAGAGTTTGAAATAAAAGATTAAAAGTTCGAAGGGGGTTTTTTAAAGTCAAACTAAGAGTGTTAGAAAAGAAAGTAAAGTTTTTCTAAATTAGTATTCGTAAAAATAAGTAATTCAAAATTTAAAAAAATATAAATCTCTTTTCATTCAAGCTTATTATAATAAATTATATATGTGCTTGCGAGTGTAAATAAATGTATGCGTGTTAGAATAATATAAAAAAAAATATATGTAAATGAAAGTTAAAAAAGAAATTATATTTGGAAAATACAGCGATGGCTATTGAGTTAAATAAAGATTTAAAAAAACTTATATACATGTATAAGTAAGTGGTTTCAGCGGTTCGACCTGGTACATAAATGGCTTCATGTTGGGTGCCATTTATGTACCGGGTCGAACTGCTGAAACCACTTACTTATACGTATATATAAGTTTTTTAAATCTTTATTTAACTCAATAGCCATCGCTGTGTTTTCCAAATATAATTTCTTTTTAACTTTCATTTACATATATTTTTTTTATATTATTCTAACACACATACATTTATTTACACTCGCACACACATATATAATTTATTATAATAAGCTTAAATGAAAAGAGATTTATATTTTTTTAAATTTTGAATTACTAATTTTTACGAATACTAATTTAGAAAAACTTTACTTTCTTTTCTAACACTCTTAGTTTGACTTTAAGAAACCCCCCTTCCCACTTTTAATCTTTTATTTCAAACTCTTTTACAAAAGATTTTTTTTTTTTTTTAATAATTTTTTTAGACAAAATTATTTTATATACATGTGCCAAATTGGCCTTGGCACATATAACATAGCCAAAAAATGGGGCAATCAATAGATTTGTGAATGTATTTATTTCATTTATAAAATGCCGTGAATGGGTGCAGCCATTTATGTAACTGTGAAAGGATGTATTAAATAGTATATGTAATGAAGAGATTTTGAATTTGAATCACAAATAATAATTAGGATTTATGATGATGATCATACAATATATTGCCACTTTGTAAACATAATATTGAAGACCCCTAAAAGGGATGGAAATTCTATTTCCTAATCACTAATTTACAAATATCTACATGAAAGCCAGACAAAGTTGCATCATTTAGTATATACTGTGAGAAACATTACTTCCATAATGATTGACATTTCCCAATGAAATAATACTCTTTATGTCATACTCCCTGTTAACATTTTGACATATTATCAGACCAGAACATAAGCAGGCTCAGAAAGATAAATAAATTATAATGGATTAAGTAACAAAAATAGTTTATTAAAGTGGTTTAATTAAAACTTACCAGTAGTATGTAGGTGCAAATAAGCATAATATAACCTGAACTGATATTTCAAAACAATATCAACATTCTTTTTTCAACTAAAAATAAAAAAATTCAAAAGAAATAACTAATTTACAAAGGACTACAACAACTAGAATTAATCCATTTAACCTGCCATATCTCACTGACAATAAAATTCTTTACGTATTAGGATTATTATCAACTATACATTGCACTTTTTATTGCAATTTAAAGCAACACATTGTACTTTTCAATAACTTAAACTCCCACTCTTATTTGTGAAAAGTTTTTTTTTAAATACTAATTACAGGTAGTTTTTCTGTTGTTGTTTTTTTTTAAAGTCTATTTGCAAACAATATATCAGATAATTTTTTTAATTATAAAACCCTAATTAACCCTTAAACCGCTAATTTTATCATTGGTTGTATCAGATAAAAATCAAATCTTTTAATTGGCCAACTCACAAACTGAAGACAAAGCCTATTGTTAAAACATATTCGCCTATAATATTAAATTCAACTCAGATACGTTTATAAAAAGTATATAATTAATTTTTAAGGTTGTGAAGACAACGAAAGTTCTTTCAAAAATAAATTGCTATTTATTTATTCTAAGATATTCAATATCGGCAACATAAAAGTTATAATGTAAACAAAAAGATCGACTTTTACGTTATAGAAAAGTAAATATTTATTTTTATTACAACTTCAATATTTGTACTAAAATCTTCAATATTTTTCGAAAATAATTTTGTTTTTTTATTATTCTCTCTGAAAATTATGTTTAATTTCCATAAATATTATTTAATAATAATTTAAATCGTATTCGAAATGAAAATCTCAGCGTTTTTCTTTATTTTCTTTGATCAGGCAGTTTCTTTGTTCTTTCCAGCCAATCAGAATGTCTTTTTCGGCTGAGAGCATGCTAAGAACCAATCACAAATAATGTTCCTTCTTTGTTTAGGTTTAAATGCGTTTTTTTCTATTTTTTACTTCTAAAATAAATCGGAAGATGTCACCATCGTACAGAACTTTTAAAAACGAATTCAATACGTATTTAACGAATTTTTTCGTATGAAAACGAACTGAGTTAGAGTGATTTCAGATGTCGACGAGGAGCCTCGTCGGACGTGGGAAAAGGGTTAATTATATATTTTAAATTATCAAAAACAGTTTGAAAACAAATAAAAATCCCCTTTACAATTATTATATTTGATGTGATAAGTGATGTGATGCACTGTGACTTCTCCTTATACAAAGTCAGGATTCTCTCAGCAATTATGCCAAGAGAAACCTGTTAGCCACTTTGAACCTCTTTTCCTTACCCACCCCAAGTTTTCCCATATTCTTTTCTACCTTGCTCCATTCCATTTCCACAATGTAATCTTTGTCAACTCCATGACCTTTAGATCTAAAATCCCCTTATCTTTTCCCAAACTCAGCATAAAAAACAATAAGCCACTTTCTGTATAATCACTTTGTTCATATTTATTCTTGCACAACTTCATTATTTGTATCCTTTATGCTTTCAGGCATTTACATTCAATTAACAGATGCCTAAAATTTTCTATACCTTCCTTACACAGCTTGCATACTAAATCACCCATATTTTTCTCCATTTACATGTATATTCCCTTGTTGCTAAAAATCCTGTTCGAGTCTTAACCAATAAACTACTTTCCTTGCTATTATCATAAATCAATTCGCACCCAATATTCTGTTTACTTCTATAAATATTTAAACTCTTTTTACTCTCCATACTATCTCTTCATCTCTCCAACTCCCTATTCTTTATTAATGCATCTATTCTTCTATCCCATTCCTTAACACTAGAACACTCAACAATTCTTCTAACACAGTCATCCCACTTTTTGTATAAGTATACTGACATAAATTCTTTATCTAAATCCTTTGCATAATGCATTACCTTTTACACCCATCTTGTTGCTTGCCTCATAACCCAATTAAATATTATTTTGGCTATTCTTTTATTATCCATAAACTGCTATCTATCGAACATTTTCATTTTGCTTTTTGCATCTCTCATATAAATACTTGACCATCCCCTTTCTCCTTGAATAGCTTCCTTTGTTATCCACACTTCTGTATCTAATGCATGTCTTCATACTTCTCTTTGTACTTTTTCTAAATAACCTAATACCCCTTTACTAACACATAATACATTATTACCATTTGTTAACCCTGCTACTGCCACTCCTTTTCCTACAATTCTAGCTACATCATATTTATTGTAGGAGAACACTGCTAATTTCTTTATTAATCCATTTCTTTTCTTTGCTTCATTTATCAATTTTTTCTTCCATTCATCCAAGCAATTTTTCTGATTACTTAAAACAATTCCCAAATAGTTATATATATTCACCACACTTAACTTTATAGCCCCCAATAAAAATTATTTGTCTTCTCTTTCCCCAATATTAATCATCATTACTTTTGACTTTTCTTCACTAAATTTAATCGCCATCTCTTTACCCACCTTCACGAATGTCTTCAGCATAATTTCCATATCTTCCCTTCTTTCTGCACACACAAAAAAACATCATCTGCAAATAACAGAACTGACAATGTATATACTCCCTTGCCACCTACTAATGGTATATCTACCCCTCTTCCTAGTCTTTCTATTTCTATCGCCATTTCTTTCAAATACAACAAAAACAAAATAAGTGACAGAGGACATCCTTGCCTTAGTCCCATCCCATTTTTAAGTTTAACTGATTATATATTCCCTAATTGATACCTGTAATAATTATTTTCATACAGTTTTTTAATAATATCCACTAAAGCTCCATCCATTCCCAAATTTACTAAACTTTCCCATAATCTACATGCCTTCTCTATATTTATAAAACCATATATAACTGTCTACCTGTATTCCTACCCATATCCATAAGTTGTATAACTACAAATAAACTATCTCCTATATGCCTATCTGATCGGAAATGTCCTTGCATTTCTCCCACTATATTATTTTTTTCCATTCATTTTGCAACTCTTCCAGACACCATATATGAGAAAACTTTATATAGCACTGATATTACTGCTATCGGTCTATAATTGTTTAGCTTTCTATGATCCTTACTTTTCCCTTTAAATAATAGCCTTATTCTTGTATTACTCCAAATACCTGAAAATTCTCTCTTCTCTGCCATCTTATTAAAACATAATAATAGTTTTAATTTTGCCTTCTGCCCTAAATTTATAACCATCTCTGCTGCCCATCCATCTAAACATCTTGCCTTTCCACCTTTAAATTTCTTACTTGTCTCATTCAGTTTATTTTCTATAAGTAATATATTCCCATTATTATATGATCTCATGTTTACTATCACTGTCTCTTTCACATCTAACATCTTTTCTACATCCATTACATACTTGTTTAAGACTATTTCTAATTCTTCTCTAAAGCTACACTCTATTCCCTAATCATCTAGTAGAACTAATGAAAAATGTGAAGAAATGCTGCCATTTTATGCAATGTCAAGCACACTGTTTAATCCTAGAACTGAAAAGTTTTTACCTTGCTGATAACTCTGGTCATTTATTTATAAAAACGAACATTCAAGATTATAATATTTATTGATAATTTAGATATAATTACTACAAAATTGCAATACAAGCATACAGACCATTTTAATGCTGTTCAAGCTAAATCTTGACCAGAAAATTTATCTGGAAGTACGATTCTAAATGAACAAAGAATTTTTCAAGAAAGAGTTTGTTATTGCCATGGAAGAAAAAACAAATCACTCTGTGATATGTAACATTTCATCTTTAACTGTATCCTTTAAAATCCAATATTCCAACAAATATTACAATCATGTATTTTGTCTTTTTTTTAAAAAAAAAAAACAATATTTGGCATTACAACTTTTTTTTATTATAAATTAATGAATTTTTATGTAACTTTATTTCAATCAAAATAGAAACCCTAAATAAATACATAACTTTGAAAATATGTAAAGAATTTTGGAGAAATTGTTTACCATTTACATAAAAATATTGAGAAATTACTTTGAAATATATTTATATTAAGTAAAAATCTATTACCAGCGGTTTTAAAGTGAATCTGATCTGTGTTGTAAATATAACACCTGTCAATCTTGCATTAATAATACTAAATTGACTAGTATGATTTTAAAGTCTGTATATTTGATATTGATGTTCTTTATAAATATTAGTTAATTCCTACATGACTGTAATTAATAAAAGATAGACTCTCTTTATTAAAGATCCATGATCAAGAAAGTTAATATAAAATATGAAATAAATAGATGATTACAGCTTAAAAAATCTGGAAACAAATTTTGAGATGTTAGCTCCATTAGCAATGTATACAGTTTGTTTGGTTGTTATAAATTTAAAAAAAAAGGATAAATCACAGTGCAATATATATTTATGTTAGATAAAAAACCTTTTCAGCACATTTATATGGAAACAAATCTTTCATATAATTATAACAAACACTTATATTAATAATGATTCACATAATCATAAAGAGTACGGCCATCACATTCTATAATTTAAGCAATTCAAACACAACTATACTTTAATGAGTTTAGAATCAAAGATTCATTTTATAAAATAATTTTGATCAAAAAACTTTTATTAAATATGTAATAAAAATATACTTCTACCTTGAAAATATGTAAAGAATTCTGGAGGGAGATACATCAACTGAAATCATTGTGCATTTAATAATTATTGTTTGATTTCCCTAAGAATGAAAACTTTCACATTAATTGGAGCTGAGATATCAAATTTATTTTTATATATTTTCAAGCTGGTTATCTATTTATTACATATTTGACATTATATTTCTCAATTAAGGATATCTGTTTTTATTTAACCACAGTCATATTGGAACAACTGAGTAATTTATAGAAAATTACAGCAACACCAAATATTCATTTTTCAACAATGTGTCAGTCAATTAACAAAATTTATATAAGATAAATGGCTGTTACATTTGAATAGAAAGCTGTTATTATTCCTAGAGAGTTAATAATTATTTTATTAATATACACACACTGTAGAATAATTTTTCATTTTTAAAATTTTAAATGACCAATAATTATTTATTCATAATATATAGAGCTTACATTTAATTATAAGGTATAATAATATTATTTATTTTTAAAAATATTTTATTGACATAACAAAATTTGTACAGTTGAATATTATAATACACTTTGTTAATGTTGGCTCAATTCCATTGCTGGTATTGGCTTCTTCCATCAAGGCTGGCTTGGTAATGTGGGGGTCCTAGGTCTGGTAGATGAATGGCAGAGTCATTAATTGCACTAACAGGTTAGTGTATGAGCAAGTAGCATTCCATTATGTTGGGATCATCCACCCCTTGAGGTTAGCTCTATAATGCTGACAAATCAGAACTGGTTATAAAGTAGTCAAGTTTAGGTGAAATGTCATTTCCACTATGAACAACAAATGTGGTGAGTTTGTTTAAAGAAATGCCTGATGGCATTGATATGACTGAGGGAGTTAATTCCTTGGACATTGACAACAGAGATTAAACATCTATTGTTATTCATTGTAAGATGGTCTTCTAGATTCCACCACAGGCAGATTTCTTGAAGTATTAGAAGTCTCTCCTTTTTGGGGGTTAATTTCCATGCAGAGGTGTGAAGGGATGTTTAAATCTGAAGTGGGGAGATGTACAGGCAAAATATTGGTAGAATAACCAGTTACCGTTTCAGATAGGAGATGGATCTTGTCTTTCTTTTCTATGGCTCCTTTATACTTATTGTTAGTTTGTTGTTGGTTTGGGTGTTTTTCTCCTTCGGCAGAACCACCACCCCCCCCCCCAGCGGAAAGAAGGGGGGAGGGTTGTGGGGTTTTTTTTTGTGTGGGGGGGGGGGGAATGCACCACTCCCAAACCATGGGAAGACGAGGAAAGGGGGGCGTGGGGGGGGGGTGTTAGGGAAGGTGTTGTTTTATTAATTTTTTGTAATAAGGGGGGGCCAAGGACTTGATGGGACATTATATTTACCTTATATGGAGTTAGGTTTAGGTATTTCTGTCTTTTTGTTGAGTTGATTTGATTTTGGTCTTTATTGTTTATATCAGCCCTATTACCAGATGCTGTGGCTGAGCCTGTACTTAGGCCTTCATGGAAATTCTTAGGTTCATTATTGGAGGAATCTTTGGTTTTGGTTCCAATGGGCTTTGATTACTGTTTTGGTTTATGTGACCATTGTCATGTGATGTGTTATGCTTGTTATCCTGATGAACATTTAAGGAGGGACTGCTGGTTTCATGTATTAGGATTCTTTTAGACTTTTTATTTATTTGCTTTATGTTAAATTCATCCTGTAGTTCTACATTGGTGTATTGTGCACTTGGTTGTTGTGAAGTATGTTGCACCTTCAGAGCTGTATAGGAAATCTGTAGTTGTCTACCTCTGTGAGTGTAACCATTTTTTTGACTACAAGATGTACATATTTGATTCATACACTCCTTGATCAGGTGTGTTCTTTGGCCACAGTAGATGCACTGTGGCCTAACTCCTGCAAAAGCAAGTATCATGGGAGAGCCTCTAGTCAACAACTCTGTCGGAATGTCTGTTGGCACTATTCCATTTTTCAGGAACAGTGTAAATGTAGCTCTGTGTTTGACAGAATGTTATTAAATATTTTGTCAATTGGAAGGTGAGTGAAACTAGTCACTTTGTCAAATGGTTCCAATATCTCTTGTAAACAGGATTCATTGATACCTATAATGCAATTTTTTATTGACCCATTCAGAGTGGATGATTATTACTTCAACTTGTATATAAGTTTTACAATCTTTTAAATGGCAACATTTGATCTGACCTCATCAAAAGCCTTGGTCACTAGTTAATATCCCACATAACATAGCAATATGATTTTTATTTACGTTCACTCAAAATATTTAATATAATGTTAATGTTTGCAAGGAAATCTAGCTATAATTTAATTAAAACACAGGTTGTATGGATTTATGTTAATAAAAAAGGAGAATTTTTAATCAAACTCATTTTAAATAACTTGACTTTCTAATAAATATTTACACATGTAACTAGTCAATTTATTAAGAACTACATAAATTTGTATTACTATTAATATTACTTTCACTTATGTCCTTTACAAAAATTACGTGATTTTCTTTAAGCAGCAAAGGTTGATAAAAATAAATCTTTTACAGGACCCATGTTTATGTCAATTGTTTGATATAATCAGCATATGTAAGTTAGGTGAGATTCCATCAAACATACTAATACAATTTATGTTTAGGTTACTCACAACATTGAATATGATTTAAAAGTTTGATTGCACTATTAAATTTGAATACAAACTTTAAAATCCTATTGAATGTTGCAGGTTAAGTAAAGTATAAATTAGTTATATGTTTTATGAGATCTTAACTAATATATGAGGCTGCTGATATCATTATATTATTGACATAAACACATGTCCAGCAAAAGATGGATTGATTTTTTTGATTACACAGCATATTAAGAAAAAATAACATTAGCATTATTAAATATTTGAAAACCAGGCACTCTTCACAAACCTGGAGCTTAATTGTATATATAGGGATTTGAACACAGACTTTCAAGTACCTACCAACTATCCACACTATCTCATACAACTGACACACATGTCCACATACATGTAGAAAAGATAAATAATCACCAATATACGTATTTCATGCTAAGCCAGCATTCATAAGTTGGTCCAGATTATCATCTGCCACACACATATATAATCAGTGCTCAGTTTATATTAAGATAGAAAATCCTCACATTTTACAATTAGCATTATTGAAATAAATGAGAGAGTGCAAATCTCTCAAGCGCTTATGACTACAACCAGCCAATCAAATCTTAAGCACTGGGATAGAGAATTTTAATAAGAAAAGAGCGGTTCCACTCTCTATTATATATTTGTGTGATGTTTATTAATGAATTATTTAAATATTTAATATTTAATTCAAAGCCATATTTTTATAAAATATGTTTGATTAAAAACTTTGTCTTGTTTTTTTTTTTAATATCAAACCGCTATAAAGGAGATTTTAGTCTAATTACCACAGGTCTTGTTTTCAAAGCTTAAGTTCATATTACATGTTGCAAGACAACTTCAACATAATTTGTATTTCTATATTTCAGACTGTGAATGACACCAAATTATTGGCATAAACAAGTATTAGAAAGGGAATGATTAAATTTTTGAACAAATGTTGCTGATAAAAAATGTACAATTTCTATAGAAAGCTTACATAAAAATAATATTATATAACAAATTAAAGAGATGTCAATTTTCAAGGTGACATTTACAAATTATATAAAATTAACCCATTGCTATATTTGTAAAAAAAATATCAATTTCTGCAGGGGGGTATGTTTAAGTCTTAACCTGTTGTATTCTACTAATGATCAGATTTGTTTTTATTTACACATTTTTAATATAACCAATTTTACTAAAACTGATACCATAAGAAAAAGTTATATGTTAAACCATTAAGTATCACATGATCACTATCTCTTATACTAGCACATAATTGTTTATAAACAAAGCAAAACTCTCCATACAGTAGCCTTCTGGCATTCATTGATTACTCTGGTTGGCACAGGGAGGCACTACTGTATGGAGAGTTTTGCTTTGTTTAAAAAGCTATATGAACTTATTTTTTCCAATAAACTTAAATCAATATGTAAATATATATTTGAAAACTAATGTTTCTGTAAAAATGGTTATAATTTCAAATGATCTTAAATGTTCAAAGTGTTAGAAATAAACTATATATACTATCTATCCATTACCACAGTAATAAAATAAATTGAACAGCTATTTCTACATATAGGTAATTTTTACTGATACAGTTTAATTGTAAATTCTTCCACTTAAATTATAGAAATAAGCATTACATTTAATATTTGTTTATGGATTCAAGGTTAAAGTTCAATGAGAATATAATAAAACAAATGTTACATCAATTGAAATCAGACTATGTTTAGACTCTTATGTTTTTTAAACAATTTCTACATTACTATTTATCATTCCTTTCTTATGTTACAGTATTCTATCTTGCTTCAAACATCACATACAATATATATAAAACAATCCACTAGAATAAAACTACAAAATTTTAAAAAATGTCTATATAAAATTGAAGATTAATATCCTTTGCTATAGCCAGCTTCAGCATATTCCACCATCTTACTTAGACATTTTTTAAAATTTTGTAGTTTATTCTAGTGGATTGTTTTATTATACTTATATTATTTGATATTATATATATATTCTTACCCATAAATGAATTCATAGTATTAATTCCATAAGTTTCTATGTAATAAAAATATAATAGCTAAATAGCTGACATTTCAATACAATAGCAAGTACTTTCCTCAGAACATTTTCTTTCTTAAATCATAATAATGTGTATAGTGAGATTTAAAATCATTATGTTATTGTTATTTTCTTCTCATTCTTAAATTCTATTGGTTGAGAAGCTTTAAAAAATATTTTATCCTCCAATAGCTTTTTCTAAATATTATTAATTTTATTTAGTTCACACTTTTTATTTATCCTCATGGGCCTTTTAAAAATCTCTATAGCTTTCTTAGCTCTCTCTAGTCATATTGTTCAATTCTTGCAAGAATATATCTTTTTTAATATTGATATCACCGTTTGTAAATTTAATGTGTGAATAAATGGCTAATGAATTAGATTTTTCTCTAACTGCCAAAATATGTTCTCTTTCTTATTTTTATTATACAATTGATGTGTCCAGGATATGAATGTAAATAAACTCCACATGGAATTTTATATATACCATGAGATTTCAAAGGAATTTTATTTTTAGGACATGAAAGTACTTCATTATTTTTTTTAAATATAGTATAAAAGTAAAAAATAATAACTAATGTCCATTCTTAGATGTTTTAATTGAAAGAAAGAAGGATATCTCTTTATCTCATGGTATATATAGATAGCAAACACACACTAGTAGATATTTAAATTTTTCTTTTCATCTAGCACAATTATTTTCAGTGACAAATACATTGTTAAATAAAACTAAGAGATTTTCTGATGCCAGTTATTTTCATCAAGATATTTATGCTACTAAAAATGCTTCTTTATAATGGTTTTGATCACATGATTATTAATTATAAAATACACCAAATCTTTTAAAAACTTGTTTTTTATTTTTTTGCCACCAAAATGAAATATATATTAAAATAGATTTCCAACGTTTCAACTATTTCTTCATTTTTTCTATAGTCTTTTTCAAGGAACTAAAAATATATAAGAAAAAGAAAAAATTTATAAAAAAATTTTATAAAACAAATAAAAACAAAAATCTTGCTACATATACATACTATCTTGGAAAATATATTCTTCACTTACTATGATTTCTTTTTCATAACAGCTTTCAACTTTACATTTTGTTTAAATAAACATTTTATTGTTACAAAATATAGTTTTTATCATCCTATCTTCAATTAACACATTTTCATATTCCTTTCCTTTTTTTAAAAACAAAACAAAACACATTTTTACATTCCTTTCTTTCTTTAAAAAAAAACAAAATCATTCCATTAAATTTTACAAAATATTTGTTTTTTTCTTTTTCCTTTTATTTTATAATATCCTATTCAAAACAGGATTTAACATCTTTATATGTCTTGTTTTCGATTCCACTCCATCACAATAGTTTTCCTTTCCCCCACCTCTCCTTTTATAACCTTTCTTTTTCAAATCTTTCTTTTTGTTTAATTATACATTCTAAAGGAGTATAAAATTGACATGACCAAATTTTTCTTTATGTTAATACAATGCTGAATTTCTATCTGACAAATGCTGTTGTAATCTAGTTTTTAAAAAATTCTTTGTATTACCCACATAAGATATATCTTTACCATTATATTTTAAACAATCCATACATTTTATACAATAAATAGCTTGCATTATATTTGAAAAATTAACAAAATCTCCTTTATTAATTAAATTATATTAATTATTTTTTTTCTTGTATACAGGATAAATACTAAAACCATATCTTTTATTAAATCCATGAAACAAATTTTTTATCTTTTCAAAAATAAAATTTTGAACCTTAAAACCTATAAAAAATGTATCATCACCAAACTTTTTTTTCCATTTTTTTCCACTTTTTGTTTTATTTAAATTGCTATTTGAAATTTTTTTAATACAACATCCCAAGGGTAATCACTTAATAAACATTCTTTTTTTATAATATTTAATTCTTCATTTAACAAATTTTTATTAGAACAAATTTTTATTCCTCTTTTTATTCTATTATTAATAATGTTCATTTTACAATGTTTATCTAAGTCAGAATTCCAATTACTTAATAAACCATGAAAAGTTTTTTTTTCTAAAAACTGATGTTTCATTATCTAAATTATGATCAACAAATTTTTTTTATATTTTTATATCCATATATTCAATACATCCCCCTATTTCTTTTTCCATTGTCTGAATGAATGTTTGTCCACAATGCTAATTAATTTATTAACTTATTTTAATTGGTTACTTAAACAAAGTAATATTTACTGAGGCTGTAACCTCAAGCATGTAAAATGTGATAGTAGGGACCGCTACAGGTGTTTAACCACAAGCTTACACTATGGAAGAAAAGAGGGGAACACCTGTAGAGGTCCCTACTATCGCATTTTACATGCATATGCTTGAGGTTATAGCCTCAGTAAATATTACTTATGTAATCAATGTGTGTTTAATAAATTTATAATTAAACAAAGTACAAAAATGATGAATTTGACAGCATAAAAACAATTAATAAATGACTATAACTATCTAAACTGTAATTTATATTATGAATATTTTAGGTAAAAGAAGTAATTCCATTTTTTATATTTAATAATCCATATTTTTTATTATGAAGCATATTTTATGTGAAGAAAGTAATAAAAAATGCTTGGGGGGAAAATCAGTACATGTGAATTTTAACTATTGTACAGAACTAAATAGGTGTAATATTTAAATTATGAAGAAAATGTGATTACAGTACATAAATTCATGTTTGAAATATGATATTTAGCGAGGGAAAAAAGATGCTATAGTACAGTATTTACATTTAGTTTTGGTTAGTATATAATTGAAGTCATGTAGTTTGACATCACATTGTTCATCCTAATTCCATCATAATGCTGTTAAATTAGTATATCAAATATAAAAGGTATATTTAAAAGTTTTAATTTTAATTTAGGGCTTCATTTGATTATGAGAATTTTATTCAAAGCAACTGCAAAACAAAAAAAAAATTGTTAATGCAACCAATTCTAAAAATAGTATTACATAAATGATAGCCTTTCAGGCTGGCTACATTTCTCATATTTATTTACATAATATTAAAATCTTTTGTTTAATTTACATTAAATCTTAAAAAAAATTGTGAAAGCAACCCATTAAAAAAGAAAGAGCATTTACATAAGTCGGGTACATCTTGTATTTAAAATAATAGATGCACTATGATTAATGTTTTTAAGATAATACGTTTTTTCACTATTTTATATATATATACAATGTGTGTATCTATGTATATTGTAGAAATTATCAATATAAAGTTATTACAAATGTTCAAAAAAAATCATCTATATATGTTAATTTGTATTTTTTTTCACTTTTTCATTTTTTGCAGCACTAAAATAGTATTATTATTGCTTGAGAATTATTGTATCTGAAGACTGAGCAGCTACAGAGATGTTTATGTATAACAGTTAATATATTAATAAAAAAATAAAGATGGTCTGAAAAATAAAAATTAAAAGAATCCCCAATATTAAGCAGAGGATACAACTAAAAAAAAGAACATGAAGTAAAATTTGAGTACTTTATATTATAATTATTTAGGACATGCTGTGCTACAAATTTTTGTGTATGGCAATAACTTTATATTATTATTATTATTATTATTATTATTATTATTATTATTATTATTATTATCATCTTCATCATCATTATTATTATTACTACTACTACTATTAATACTACTAATATTATTATTATTATTAATGTGGAAAGTTATTATGTAATTGATTTATTTTTTCAAACTTTATTATTAAATAACAATTACTAGCTCATTTATCAAATTTATATCATTAACACATTGTGAAAACGATATTCAAGATGAATTAGTTTTTGCAAATCATGATTTTGTGTGTATTTTTTGAAATAATTTCTATAATTTACTTCCACAACAACAAGTTCACTTAGAAAGCTTTATTTTATCTTCATTGTTATTTGATCTATGTATTGTTTTTATAATAAACATAATTTATTAAAATTATTATTTATTTAGCTGAAAAAATAATTTGATTAGTGAAAGCTATAAAAATTTAATTTTTATTCTCATTTATCATCTATTCTTTTTTCCACTATATTCTATCTTCTATTTGACCATTCACATAAGAACACATACACAGTGACACACATATATAATCAAACCAAAACTAAATAGTCACATAAGCAAAACATTTTATATAACATATCCCTTGAGTCAGATATATCAAAATTGTAGTTCTTTAAAACTTTTAAAGAAATTAATAACCGTTTAGCCTATTTAAGGTAAAACTTTCTAAAATTGAACACCATAATTAGCTAAATGATGTGTCTGAGAGATAAATTTAACAAGGTATAATTTTGCCATTTAGAAAATAATTGGCAAATACATTTATGTTAATTATAAAAATAAATTTCCTTCTTTTAGTTAAATAAGTGTTTTGTTAAATAGTTAAATGAGAAAAAAATTATTTAGTATTATTTTGTTTAACATACAAATTTGAAGTCTAGATGGACATTAATGTTTCAATTGAATATTGCTTTATTTATGCATTTATTAAATGGAGAGTGTACATATAAAATATTAAGAAATTGCGGAAGATACCTAATTGCTAAGAAATTACAAAAGGTATTGAAAAGTTATATAAAATCATTTGCATAAACAAATAGATTAAAAAGTATCAAGAGAAGGGTAATAAAAAAATAAAATACTAAAACAAACTGAAATTATAAATATGCATTGACGTATAAATATACTTTTAATAAACATATCTAATATTAGCAATTACTTACTAATTCAAGGTAACTTATAACAGTAAAAAACATTTAAAAATGTATCTACAGTTATAAACATCTATCTATCTATCTATCTATCTATCTATCTATCTATCTATCTATCTATCTATCTATCTATCTATCTATCTATCTATCTATCTATCTATCTATCTATCTATCTATCTATCTATCTATCTATCTATCTATCTATCTATCTATCTATCTATCTATCTATCTATCTATCTATCTATCTATCTATCTATCTATCTATCTATCTATCTATCTATCTATCTATCTATCTATCTATCTATCTATCTATCTATCTATCTATCTATCTATCTATCTATCTATCTATCTATCTATCTATCTATCTATCTATCTATCTATCTATCTATCTATCTATCTATCTATCTATCTATCTATCTATCTATCTATCTATCTATCTATCTATCTATCTATCTATCTATCTATCTATCTATCTATCTATCTATCTATCTATTTTCTGTCTGTCTATTTGCCTAATTATTAATTAGATATAAAAATGTATCACATATAGAGTTAATTCAGTATGAGTAGGCCTTATATACATTCTTTTTATATTTGTGGATATTTTATTTTTAGATAACTTTGAAAAATATAAACAATATAAACATATAAAGTGATTCGAATATTTATTGAGTAGGTTGACATCAATCTAAATATAATAAAAAAAAACCTTTAAGATTTTTTTTTATAATAAACATAGAAACTTGGTATTTCAAGTTTATTTTACAATGTCAAATTAAAGTCTGATAATAGTTAGTGGTCATTATGGAAGTAAAGCTTCCTTTTCTTTAAATCTGCAATACCAATATTAATTGAAAAATCTTTTCTAATGGCTCAATATCATAAACATTTATTTAAATCACGTGTTCATTGTATAATGAGGCAAGCCAGAAATACCATAAACAAAGGTGAATTCATGATTAGGAGAAGGACAAAGTTTTCTATACCAAAATAAGAAAATGATAAGATTATGGCAACATAATGAATTATTTTCACTAGAATTTGAATCCCTATGCAAACTTTCAAAAAGGCTCTTTTTAATATTTATAACACATACTGTAATACTCTTTTGAATATATATAATAATAATAATAATAATAATAATAATAATAATAATAATAATAATAATAATAATAATAATAATAATAATAATAATAATAATAATAATAATAATAATAATAATAATAATAATAATAATAATAATAATAATAATAATAATAATAATAATAATAATAATAATAATAATAATAATAATAATAATAATAATAATAATAATAATAATAATAATGGGAATTAATAATAAGCAATTGGTTAAAAGATATAAACGATGGGCCTTAGAACCAAAGTTTTTCAATTTTTTAATAAAACTTAATCTATCTGCATTACCTACCACATATTTTCTTTGCCATAAAAGACTGTATACGTCAATTGATCCCTTTTGTGGGTTATGCCATCGAGCTGAGGAAACCCTATCACATCTGCTATATCACTGTGAGGGACTTAGGCACATAAGAAATCTCATAACTAGCAGTTACAGGAGGTCTAATGTAACAATGCATCAATTGATTTCTGCATTTAGAGAAGGATTAACACCAAGTGTCAGGGCAGCAACCTTTGTGCTATATGCATACTGGTGTACTAGATGCACTTTTCTAATTGGTAACAATTCCAGGAGACATCCAGTTACTTTTTCAAATAAACTTGAAATAATACAGAAAAGGGATAAGAGACTGGCCAGACCTGACATTTATGCAGCAACCTGGTCATTACTTAAGATTAGATCTATGTTATAGTGAATTGAGGAAATTAAACATTATAAAAAAACTTAGAAGGATATGCATGTCAAATTAGCAACAAGGACAATTTAGCAACAATTTTTTTCCTTTCTATTATAAGTAATTGATTTGCTAATGGTGTTCAAATGATAATGGACAATCCAGGATATTATATGTAGACAAACTATGTAAATGCAAAATTTGTAATTCTTTTGAGACAATAAAGGCCTTTTGAATAATAATAATAATAATAATAATAATAATAATAATAATAATAATAATAATAATAATAATAATAATAATAATAATAATAATAATAATAATAATAATAATAATAATAATAATAATAATAATAATAATAATAATAATAATAATAATAATAATAATAATAATAATAATAATAATAATAATAATAATAATAATAATAATAATAATAATAATAATAATAATAATAATAATAATAATAATAATAATAATAATAATAATAATTGTCCTAAAATCCAGGGGCTTATATACATTGCCTTGATTTGTTTCATGATAGGTATACCACTGTCACACATTATAGATTTTAAATAACTAAAAGTAGGTTTAAGATATTTTTTTTGATAAAATTTTTAATATATACCTATATTTTTTGGACAAAGATCATTTCAGATTAATTTTCTTCAAAATTTCACCTAAGAAATGAATTTGTTAGTGACTGTAAAAATATTTTTATCTTGTGGTTTGTAGAATCTGCAACCAAATGATATCTTATATGTGTACTTAATAGGCATACTAAAAGTTAACTTTATAAATATAGCAGTTGATCAATAATCTTATTAATGAATATCTGTTTATAAAATATATGTTTGTTTGTAATTTAAAGTAGTCTGATAATGTCCACCATTACTAAGATATTTTTTGGTATAGCAATGCTTATTTCACTTATTTGATAGATGATTTAGTGAAAATTTCTTTGCCAAAGGTAATTTATAAAGTATGGCCTCTGAGATATTCATGTTTCTCATCACTATCAACAATATTTTCAATCATCATTAATCTGCTATAGTTTTTCAACTGATAGATCTTCTTGCTTACAAATAATTTTTCTTATTTTGATCATTAATCTAACACACAGATTCATACTAAGTCTTTTACTTGGATCAAATTTAAGACTGTAATTATTAATCCAACTAGCTCAATTCCATTTTTAGTGATGTCTTGTTCCCTTTTTTTTATATTTAAAACATATATCTCTTCACACTTTATTGAGTGGACTGAAATCTCTGGATTGCTTTTCAATTCTGTGTCCAAATCTCAGATTTATTTATAAAAACTGATGCAAAATCTTTATTATAAACCTTCTTTTTCAAACATGTAATCACAAAATACTTCTTGTAAAACTGCTGTTTTAAAGCTATAGAATAACTTTGTCACACACACACTTAGCAATGTCAATTGTCTTAGTGTAATATATAATCACTCCTATTGCAATTTTGATATTTCTTCAGAATATGACAGTATTCCTAGTTACAAGTCAATATATAAAAAATAATACCATAGAAATTACTTTATAGGTGCATACAGTTGGGCATATATTGAATAAAAGGGTAATATACTAATTTACAATCTGTTATTCTTCTATCCAAAACATAATAATAGACACTTTGATATTCATATTCTTGCAGACACTTCTAATGTTGCCACAGTTCAATTGTTGAAATGAATAAATTTGATTTTCCAAATAGTTATATTGCAAGGCATAATAATTTGACAAGAATTTGATTTGAATATCAGTAAGTTGTTTTTTTCCAGTTAAAAAAATTTTTGGTTGGTTCTCTGACAATGAATATATTAGTAAAAGTGGATTAAAGGGAAAGGCCTGATAAATTTAACAAGAAAATGAATGTATGGTAAATAACCAATTAATGATTTAAAGGCAGATGTTAAATGTCAGTCAAAACAATTTACAATTATTTCATAGATTAAAACTAAATAATTTTCTGATTATGGTCAATTTCTGTTATATATATGTGTGTGTGTGGAAAATGTTATGATTTTTATTAAATTGGAGGATATCACTTTTTTACATAAAGGGTGAAATGTTTTCATCATTATTTAGAAAATAATCGATGTTAGATGAATATAGCCTCACTTAGATTTTAGAAAGTTTGATTAATTAAGACAGATTTTAGAATTAAAAAGTAAAAGATTGTAGATCCTAACAGGATTTTTTTGAAATATGATAATTTTACTTTTTATTACAACTATTATATATTTTAAGAGAATCATCTTACTCCAATTGACCTTAAGGGTCTTAGAAAGAATATATTTACTTCATACAGCAGGAGTATTTTTATGAACATTATTAAATAGGAAATTTTTCATCATATATGAAACCTACCAGAACTTCTATAAATTTAAAGACTGAATAAATAGTTTAGATGCATGATTTTCTGAATTTTTTTATATCATTTTAATAATAATTATGTGTTAAACTAAATATTTTTAGAAAATTTCAAACTTTATTTAAACTTTTCAAATATATTCAACTGTAGTAATGTACTTAATTGTTATGTGACATTATTCTAATTTTTCCTTTAGATGTAGCTGGCCTGATTAGTGACAGCATGTGAATGAACTTGGATCTTTAGATCCTTGAATATGGATGAAGCTTTAATCTGTTTTTATTAATTGAAACAAATTCCACAACTAGTTTAGTCATCTAAATCCTATAAGTGTATCTTATACTGTTCCTCAGAGGAGTATTTGTTTTATATAAATATTGTTTCAAATTTGATTTTTTTTAATTATAAGCATTATTGTTTTTCATTAATTAAATTATATCCATTGCTCTCTTATAATCAATTATAATAAAATAAATTTGCTTTTTATTATTGCTGTCATTAGTTATAGTAACTTTATTATGTCCTTTTTAAAAATAACATCAATAACAACACCCACTTTAAAAAGGTGAAAAAGATATAGCCCTTTCTGAAAAGAGGGCTTTATAATTTAAACTATTTGAGCTAAATTCAAACTAATTTGATTTTTTCAGTATAGATACATATTTGGAAAAGTACTGAAAGTGACACCTGCTTAATTTTAAAAATAGAAAATTAGCATATTTGAAAATTGATAGTGATATAATATATAACTTGTAGTCATTGAGTGTTATATGTAAACTGGTGGAATTTGTTTAATAAATGAAGATAAAATGTTGAATCTATACTTGAGCATTAAAATTATATAAATAGGATATCATGAAATAGGACTGTTTTTACCCAAATCTTTGTAATGTGTTTTGATTGAGATTTTTATTTTATGCTTGAAGATATTTTTCTATATAGGGAAAGATTTAATGTTAAATAATTATAGTTGTTTTTCTAGTAATGTTCTATAGCTATTGGATGGAATACACAGAATTTCAATTCCTTCACATGAATTAAAAAGTGGATTTCCTTTAAAGTAATGTGTATTTTAAACTTTTACATAATATTTCTATGAAGATAAACGTAATTATGGGAGACAGTTCTAAATTAATTAATTTTATAATTTTCAGCTATACTGTATTATTTTATAAATGTGTATCTCTATGTGATTTAGCTCAGTGGTTAGATGGTGGACTTGATGACTAACAATTTCTGGGACAGAAGGAATTTGTCCTTATTTGAATACATTTGAAGGCAGTGGGAGAAAATGAGTTTTATAGCTTTTTTCAAAGATTTTAATATATATGTATAAATTTTGATGAAAATCCTAATGAATAAAATATTTTCCTATAATTTATAATTTTTTTTTGATATTTTGAAAACTAGGAACTTTGGTAATGCATTAAAAAATTTAAACAAAAAAATTGTAAAATATTTAGAAAAATAAAATACTTTTGAATGTATAATGTAAGGTTACGTACATTAAAGGTTGTATTTACTAACTAATAACCCAGGATGAGAATATGGAAGTCAATTGTATAATTAGTTTTAAATAAAATAACATCTGAAAGTTTGTTACAATTCAAACTGGATTGTTGAGTATTAAATACCAATTAATTTCATAGCTATTTTGAAATATTATTCAGGATTGTAAAATATATATATATTTTTTTTTGAAGTCAAATGCTATCAAGTCATACACACCTTATAACAGCAATAAAAAATTATCTTAACAATAGAACAATTAAACTTAAAAATTACATGAGACTCTCTCAACCCTTTAAGCCAAGCAGAGGTATCCCACAAGGCTCTCCACTAGCATTCTTACTATTTGTGATTTACCTAGACCCCATAATTAAGAACATCAAGCAATGCATAGAAGGTATTTTTCTTCCACACCTAGTCACAACCATCAAGATTATATCATATGTTGATGATGTCCTGATAATATTCAGGGACCTTCAAAATATATCTCTGATACTTCATAAACTGAAGAAATTTGAAACTCTAACAGGATCCACAATACAAATCAACAAATCATCCTTATGGCAAATAGCTACCAGTCACAGTCTTCCCTCACACTTCACAGGCACATATTCTTCCTTTGTAGGCATACCTATTAAACTATCAAAAACACAATTAAGGCATCACTTAAATCTTCTCGTCACAGACAAATTTAACACAAAAATAAAATGCTTCAATACAAAATTGCTCTACCCTATAATGAATGTTTTCATCATCAATACCATTCTAGGAGCATACTTACCTATTACATCCCATGGATGCATCTCCAAAAGAAAACTAAAACAGGCAAAACTGACTATACATATTGCCACACACAGCAAGATTGAATAATTAATGGATTCCAGAAGGCTTGTGCATAAAATCCATTGATTATTCTAGCTTGCTGTGTGTGGCAATATGTATAGTGAGTTTTTCCTGTTTTAATAACAGTTATAAGCAAGCATAAGAAATGGTGATCATGTGATATTTATTGGCAAAAGAAAACTATTAAGAATATCATGAGAATAGCAAAAGCATATATATGGGGATCAACATCACTTCTATCAATCGAAAATGCTTGTTTCCCAATTTGCAAGGATGGGCTGAACCTAATTGGTCCACAAACTTTCACATCCTACATTAGAGCTAAGATGTACATCACAACCTGAACTAATCCCTTCCTGAAGGCAACTACTCCATCTCTACTTCTGCTTGCCATTACTCCATATTCAAATTGTCACTTTTTCACTGATCATGCCATTGAGCATGCTGATTTACTGGACAATTATAACATTAATACTTTAATTGGTCTACCATACAAAGATCTAAAAAAATCATATTCCCTGATAGGCAACTTTGTTCAACACTATCAATTGCCAGAACATTGACAAAATTTTAAAATTTGTGCATGCCTCAGTCATGGCTAAAATTCTTACATAATCTGCTACTTGATACAATACCAACGAAGCTATTTTTCATAAACTACTTTAAATTAAACTTAGATCCTACTTGCACATTATGCAATGTACTCCCAGAAAATGCAACTCATATCGTTGAGACATGTCCATATTTTTCACCTTTACATCACTTTGTATTCCACAAAGACACAATCTAAAAAAAAAAAAACACTCATAAACAATGTAAAAAATTAAAACCATTCAATGCCTTAGTAACTATTTATACTCTCAGAACAGTGTGGCTTTACCACTGTGCTGTAATCTTTGACAACAAAACATACAATGTACTAAAAAAAATAACAAAGATTGGCATAACATATATCTATATGCTCAAAAATATATACCCAGAAATGTAATAAAAAAAAATATGGCAAAGCAATATATTCCTGTCTGTAACCAAAGAAAAGTAAAAAAAAAAAAACTTTAACAAAAAAATGCAAAAAGCTCTTAATATAAATACGATAATTCTTATAAATAATTTGTTACTAATAAAGTTCACTTATATATATATAAATTTCTTTTGACATTATATTTTGGTATGATTTACTTTTCTGAATACTGTTTTACCCAATTTTTGATAAATATCGTTAAGATAATCTACCTAAATAAGGGAGAACTGTAATGATGATTATAAGAAATTATTATATATTTATTACTTAGTCATTTATAAGAGTTTTAGAATATTTTATAATAAAGTTGTATGACTTGACAAGCAAGATTTAAAAAAACTGTAAATACCAGTAGTATTTACTGGAAATTTTGTGCTAATAATGCTGAAGATTATTTAAAAAAGTGTATTTCTTTAAATATAAAGGTTTCCTCTTATATTGTAGCCTAAGATGGTATAAGTGACAGTTTTTGTTGAATAATAGATAGCGTTTTAGAAAAAACCCATTTGTGTTTAGCATTACTTCTATCACTTTGGACATATTCATTGTCAATTTCTTTTTTGGCAAGATTTTTTTTTTAACTTTAAAATTTTATACATTAATTGAAATGTTGATAAGTCAATATAGAAATACTACAAGGATACAGTAACAGGTGAGTGTCTTTGACAACATTTGAAGTGAAGCAAATACCTCCAACTTTTTTTGCAAAATACTTTTCTGTCAGTTATTTTATGGGATGATAAAAACTTAATAAAAATGACTTTTGAAGGTTGTCTTATCTGATATTAAGGACAAGAGAGAAACAGAAAAAAGTTAAGTGATATATTTATTAATTTAACTGACATAATAGGACTTAAAAAATAAATAATTACATAATCAGTTTCTCATATTATTATTTAATATTCAATATCCTTGGCAGGGTGAGTATAAAAACCTAATTTTTTTTATATTATTTAATTGAGAATAAACTAATAAATCTTTATCATAAATTATTTAAAGTCACTATTTTTTGCTATTATTTAAATAATAAAATACCATATTATTTATTTTGTATTGTACTAAAGCAATTTTATTTTCTCTTGTTTCATCTGAATCTACAACCTTCATCAAATTTTCTCTAAAAAGTGCAAAAAGAGATATGCTTTATTATGTAAATTTTATTTTCGAAATGCACTATTCTACCAATTAAATTAAGTGAATCACACAGGATAATTTATAATAGCTAATGGTAGTAATTATAAATTCAGTTGTTGTTTTTCATTTGAGGATTGTTCTTTGCAGCTTATTGAAAAAAAATCAATAGTAAGTAAAAATTATATCTGATAAAAATTAGAATTATTCCTTAAAATTTCAATACATAAATTTAAATTCAGACATTGTAATGATACCAAAATCATAATAGAGAAAACTGAAGTGAGAATTTAATAGTTGTAATAATGTAATGTCAAATGATTTGAGGCTTATAAAAACAGAATATAGATTTTGACTTGCCAAAAAAAAAAAAAATTGTAGTTTTATATATACAGCTAGATAGCTAAATGTTGTATGAGTAGTAGCTTCAATTTTTAAATTAGCAGCTAGTGAATAGAATTATCATTTAAAAGTGATATTATGTTTTTAATTTTTGTAGCATGATTATTCATAGAGAAAGTAATTGTAGATTTATAAAATAAATTATAATTAAATATATTTAAATTTGTACTTGTCTTATGTTTTTTTTTACTAATCTTTGATGACATGATAGTATTTTAAGTATATTTATAATTTAAGTAAATTTGAAAATTGATCACTAATTTTGTATTGTCTCATTATCATCAGTATAATAATAATAATAATAATAATAATAATAATAATAATAATAATAATAATAATAATAATAATAATAATAATGATGATGATGATGATGATGATGATAATGATAATAATAATAATAATAATAATTTTATTAAAACTATAAAGTTTATTATATATATGCATTTTAAATGAATAATATTAATTTATAATTTTATGTTGGAATAATAACACATTCCTTAATAATTTATTGTCATAGTAATGTATTTTACTGCTCTTTGGACAGTACATTCTCTATTAAAATCAACCAAGATTAATAAATATATACTTGATATTCCATCACATACTGAACTTGCACCAATAATGCAATGGTGAATTTTGATTGCTCCAAATATAATAGAACACTATATGAACAAAAAAATGTTTATAAAATGATTAATATACATTAAAATAAAATGATTAAATTCAAATATAAACAATAATATTAACCAAATCACTATGATGATGATTAATAATGTAACCTAGCATTGATGATTAAAATAATTACTATTACTCCAAAAGTGTTTTAAATTTGTATTCTACTTTTAATAAAAGGTGAAACATGAAAGTTGAAGATACCAACTTTTAAATAGAATGTTTACTTATGAAAAAAATGAAATTAGAAGGTAGCAAATTTTTTAAATAGAGAGTTTACTTTTGGAAAACTTATTAACATCCACTCATCATCATTTACAAATTATTATCATTATCCCTATATGTCTGTCAGGAAATTACATGATTTCTCAGGGCTGTGGATATTAGTATCATAATGGATATTAATAACATTATATTTAGAGTGAGTTTGGTAAGGAAACACAAATTTCATTGATGAATAACAAAAAGAAGTTAGCAATTTATTAACAACAGATATATAAATGAGTTACTTATGTATTCACAACTACTACTAAGTGTAATACGTGTAATACAAAACAATATATATAAGTAAAAATAAAAATTACTAGTGTTATTGCAAACTTAAGGCCTTAGGAGAATTATATTGATAAAATATCATCAAATGTAAAGTCTTAAAAGTTCAAAACTATGTTTTTCTGAAGATATTGTTCTTTTGCTATATGTATAAATAAATCTTTTTATTTCAACTTTGATGATAGCTGTCCTACTTGGGCATTGTTGACATTACATAAGATTATACAGTAGCATTGGTAGGTCTTATGACACAGTTCACTTCTCTCTTCTTGGAATGATTAAAACAGTTGATGGTTAGTTTTAGAAAACTTCAGTATTATTCTCTGGATCTGATAGGATTACTCCAGGTGTTTTGATTGATAATGTAGTTGATTTTTTTGCCACACATGGCAGTATCTTCTGGTAGCTAATGTCACATTTGCTGTTGTAGATATTAGAAATGAAAAATACTTTGAATATCATCAATGCAGTGTGATCCAAGCTATGGTGAAAAACTGTTTTAATCAGTTATTTCTCTTCTATTTGTGTGATCTCTGCAATACTGCTATGAGAGTTAAAGCTTGGAATAGATTAGACATAATTATATTACTGTGCATGTTTGTTTTTGACATAGTCATTCTCTATTTGTTATTTTTCACACTTATTGCTGGTATTTTGCTAGTTACAGTATTTGCTTTGGTGGATCATAGAATTGAAAAATACTGTCTCTTATTATTAATGGAACATTATTGGACTTTTTTAACATTAGAAGAAGAGTTAAAGAGGCAGTTGATTAAAAAAGTAGACATGTACTCTACTATGAAGACACAAATATTGGAATTACAAGTAGAGTAGGACTTAAGTTTTGCCTCTGTAGAGGTTTTATTAAAAATAAAATGTGGAAGAACTAACAATGTGGAAATTAACGGTGTATCAAACAGATTAAAAACATTACTTATTCAACTTTATAGCAAATGTCAAATGCAAATAATTCAGGTTTATGCACCAACAAGTTCTCATAGTGATGTAGTAAAATATGATTTTTATGTGGCTGAACTTTAGCTTTTGTTCAAATCAAACAGTATCATAAAATTTGTTATGGGAGAATTTAATGCTAGAATTGGTAAACAATTGAAAAATGAAAGTGTTTCAGTTAAATTTGGTTATGGTAATAGAAGTTAGCAAGAAAAAAAACTTTATATTATGTATTTTTTTAAGAAAAATGTTAAAAAGAAAATGGAAGTCTCCAAATGAAGGTCCAGCAGAATTGGATTATATTTTGACTAATAGAAAATATATATTTCAAGACTGTAATGTTCTTAATAAATTCAACACAGGAAGTGATCATTGACTAGTGAGCTGTAATATACATGTTAATCTGAAATTAGAGACAAAAAATATTAAGAAAGACAGTTTTCACAGTTGATATTCCTAATCTTCAGAAACATTCTAATGAATTTAAATTAGAACTTGCAAATCATTTTCAAATATTAGTAAATTTTGAACATGATTCAGATTTAAATAAAATCAATAGAATATAACTGTTATACTTTTATAAATTGCAACAAAGATAGCAGGTAGAAAAAAGCAGCAATTGACCAGTACATACTGAAAGTAGAGAATTTATTATGAAAAGAAGGAATATGAAATATATAAAAATAATGCATTAAGAAAGATTGAATATCTTGAATTTTATAAAATGATGTGATAACTGAAACACACAGGCTTTTATATATATATATATATATATATATATACCTGTGTTGATATATGTAATATATAGGGTATATGAGCACAGACTTTCACATGACCCACCACTCTTCACTCTATCTCATAACACTGATGCACACGAATCTCAGCCTCAGGGTGGCCTTTGAGTATTCCATCATCAGATTTTCAATTGGATGGATGGTTGTAGAGTTGTAGTGTGGAGTAGATTAAAGTCTGTCCATTAAAGTATGGGGATTGACTATCTTAATATATATCTGAGCACTTATAGCATATAGGTGTAGAGATGGTAATCTGGACCAACTGATGATTGCTGCCTTAGCATGAAATATGTATATTGGTGATTATTTATCTTTTCAACATATATGTGTTTGAGTGTATCAGTGTTATGAGATAGAGTGGTGAGTCATGTGAAAGTCTGTGTTCATATACCCTATATATTAAAATGATGTGATAATGATATAAGAAAGTGTAATTGTGAACTATCAAAGAAAGCTATGGGAAGAATAAGTCTCAAGAGTGTAAAATACCATGTTGGTATAGGTAGAAAACATATCTACAATCAGAAAAAGATAGAACTATTACTAAAAAGACAGATGACACCATAAAATGCATAGAAGAAGTCTATCAAGAATTATATACTAGTAAAGAACAAATACTTCTTACAATTATTATATCTTTTAAATTACCCAGGATTTTAAATGAAGAAGTGAGATATATAATTGAATTTATAAAAACAGGAAAAGCTCCAGGTAATGATAGAATTACAATTGACATCTTAAAAGAAGCAGGTGAATAAATGAAAAAAATGGCAAAGTTATATAACAAATACCTAAATCAGTGTTTCCCAACCTGTGGTACGCGTACCACTGGTGGTACGCGAGTTGCTGGTTGGTGGTACACGAAAAATAATCAATAATGGCGGACATAAAAAAAAAATTAAATCATAAAAATATAGAAACGTTTTTTTCCTATAATTCATAAAAATTATTTTAATTAATAATATTATACAGTAAAGTTGTTAATATGTATAGCTGATAACGATCTTTAATGTTATGATAAAATTGAAAGTATGATTAAGAAATTAGATTTTTGGAAACAGTAATATACTGTATATAAGTATCGAAAACAATCAACTGGAAGTATTTGAAACTCTACATATTTTTTTGTTTGAAAATAAGGTTAGTCTGTCTCAAGATATACGAGAAAATATAATAGCACATGTAACAGGATTAAAATTGTCTTTCATGGAATATTTTCCAAAACCTGAAAACACAAATGATAATTGGATTTCAAACCCCTTCTATGCAGAAAATTTAGAAAAAGCTACATAAAAAAAAAAATTAATAGAATTATCTTGTGACAGAACTTTACAAGTAGAATTCAAACGACACAATCTAATTAATTTTTGGTTAAACATTAAAGAATATGAACAACTTTCTGAGAAAGCTCTTAAATTATTATTACCATTTACTAGTACGGAATTAGTAGAAAGAGCTTTTTCTTCATATATTTTTTAAAAAAATAAGTATCAAAACAGATTGAACGCAGCTGTAGACTTAAGGGTATACCTCTCATCTTTTGAACCAAATTTCAAAAAATTATGTTGTTCGAAACAAGCACAAAGATCTCATTAAATTTATTTTATAAAAATATTTGATTATGATAAGAAAATATACTTTGTTTTTTTTATAATTTTGTGTTTTTATTAAAACTATTTATTAGTAAATGAAATATGACAAAATAGTAGATAAATAATGTCCCAGCCGATGCTATGACACTTAAAAAAAAAATGAGTCGGATCAAGGCAAATCAATCTAAATTGTTCAATTTGAAAGAATGTATCAGAAAAGGATCATACCCAGAAATTAAACTCTCATTAATTCTTGATCATCTATTGTGGATTACTAGATGTAAGCTAGTATTTAATCATTAAAATTTTAATCCTATTAACTTCATGCTGAACAATATAAAGAAAACAAGAACAAGAGATAGCCTGATAACCCCTGAGGTTATTTTTACCATGACTTGGGACATGCTGGATTTATCCTCTCCATGGCCCAACCAATAGCAAGATGCTCCAAAAAAGAGAAAACAGACTCAAATTAGGGAAAACCAAATGAAGGAATGAGAAAATACTTTGAACAAAATATGTACCAAATAACCTTTAATGTAATCTTTAATAAATTATTTTGGAAAAAATATGAAACTTTGAACAAACACATATAAATATGTTACAGTGAGTTTATAATTTCAGTGAGTTTATAATCTGGCATGATGTTTAGGCATGTTTCAATGTAATTTGTCTCATTATGAGATGTGAATACATACATGGTCACCCTATAATATTTATAATGCAAATAAAATAACACACTCGCAATGACAAAGTTCACGAAATACAATCATTTTTATGAAGTGGTACAATTTAGCGTGATGTACTACCAAGTGGTACACGAGCCAAAAAAGGTTGGGAAACACTGACCTAAATGATAAAGATGCACCAGTTTATTGGAACAATGCATTTAAAAAGGGTGATAAAGAAGATATTAGAAATTAAAGATTTATCTGGCTTTTGTCAGTTTCATACAAACTTTTTACCAAGATAATTACAACTCGTCAATAGAGAATGTTGTATTTCCACCAACCAAAAAAGCAAGCTGGATTTAAAAGTAGTTCTAGTACAATGGATCATACCCAGATAATGAAAGAAGTTAGAGAAAGAACTAATAAATATGAGATGCCATTAAACTTTGGTTTTGTGGATTATGAAAAGACATTTGATTATATAAGCATTAATTAAATGATTAAAGCATTGGACTATCAAGATATAAACCCAGGATATTGTCATATTCTGAAAAATATTTATAAAAATGGAACAGCAACAGTAGATTATATAATAATGATACTAGAAAGATCAACACTGAGAAAAATGTGTATGGCAGGATGTTTCTATATCTCAAAAAACTTTTTATAGAGCAGTGCCACAAGATATATTTTGTGGATTAAAATATGAAGTTAAAAAAATAATAGTAAATGAAGATTATTTAAGTCATTTAGATTTTTCAAATGTAGATGTTTTTGTAAACAATGCTTCAGAGCTTCAGGAATTATTGCAAGAGTTAATAGATAGAATTAAGAAACTAGATTGATAAAATTTTAAAAAGTCTAAAAATAATATTCAATGGATTTTCTCAAAAAATGGGAATAAAAATTGTTAATGATGGGTTAAAAAAAGTTAACAACTCCAAATACTTTGGTTAGATTATTATTACATATGGAAACATAATGAATGGAATTAATCATAGAATTAATTTTGGTTGGAGTGCTATTAGTAGAAATAATTTAATATTAAAAATATTATGTCTATGTGTTTGAAAAGGAATGTTTTTAATAAATGGGTTTTATAAGAACTTACTTATGGATCTGAGATTTGGACACTTAACAGAAGAGCAATTCAGAGACTTCAGACAACTCAAAAAAATATGGAGAGCACATGTTAGGAGTAATGAGAAAAAAACATCAAAAATGAAATTCATGGATAAGAAAACAAACAGGTGGTACTGACATTGTTGAAAGAATTCAGAGACTGAAATAAAATTGAGCTATTGCTAAAAGAGATGATAATAGATGAATAGTTGAAATCTTAATATTCTAAAAGACACAGAAAGGAATCACATGTGAAATGGATAGATGAAACAAGGAAATGTACAGAGATGATGTGCAGGAATGAGGCTCAAAGAATATGGATTGAATTTGGAGAGACCTTCATCCTGCAGTGGACTGATAATAATTGATGATGATGATGATGATACCAAATATTTACAAATATAATACACACCCATACTCGCTTATTAGAGATTGAAATGAAACTGAGCTATTGCTAGAAGAGATGATAATAGATGAAAAGTTGAAATCTTGATATTCTAAAAGACCCAGAAAGAGATCACATGTGAAATGGATAGATGAAACAAGGAAATGTACAGGGATGATGTGCAGAAATGAGGCTCAAAGAAGATGGATTGAATTTGGAGAGACCTTCATCTTGCAATGGATTGATAATGATTGACGATAATGATGATGATATACCAAATATTTATAAATATAATACGCACACATACTCGTTAAATGTTAATATTCTGAAAATAAATAATTGATTATTTGATTTAGTGATACATAAAATATTCTAATTGCCTATTTAAAAAAAAGAGTTTATTATGTATTGATATTATTTAAATTGCATTTTTAAATTAACATTATTAACTTTTTTACTTTCTAAAATCTATTGATTATGGTTCAACTTTTTTCCGATCTTTTTCTATTTCAAAATCATTTTAATTATATTGTTTATCTGCATTATAATCAATGAATTTTCAGAATTCTACGTTATAGATCATTTAATTATTATATATATTTGTATTAATTCTTTTAAAAAAAATAAAATTAGAATATAATACTGTAGTGGTTAAAAAAATGAATGAAAGTACATTACTTCGATTTGATATCCAAGAGTCGAGTTTCCTACATTAATATCTACATGAATTTTAGCTAAATATTGTCATGATTATTATTAATCATTTATTAGGCTAGACATTATCGTTTTTCTAGCCCTGATATTAACTTTAAACTTAATTAAAGAATAATGCTTGTGTCTATTTGTTAAAGATAACCACGTTAGAATTAGCCCAATTTGGCCTCTCTTGTCTTCATGTGCATCATCTTTTAGTTATACTTGAAATCATCTATTTCTTACACATTCTAAAAACATTTGAATAAAAACATCTGAAAAAATGGTTCAAAATACATTTCTGCATGCCTTGGTTACAACCTTTACTATTTCTTCCTCATTTTGACCATATTATTAAATTATTGAAATTTGATTTAGAAGTGTCAAACTTTGTGCAACAGGCAGAATTAATGATATAACACAAAACTGTTGTGGTATAATCTGGTCATGGCCAGGGTGCGAAGACCTATCACAGCATTACATGAATGTGCATTAAATTATCTAAAATAAATTGTGTGACTTAATTAATAACTATTCTCCTTAATCACTGTATCTTAAAACTACACTTCAAAACCCTAATTTACAATTTTATTGATGTGAAACCTTATGGCCGACCATGAACAAAATGGTATGATCTATAAAGCTACTAAAGATTACTCTTTCAGGATTAAATGTATGATCTATTACATCAATATTAACTATCACATGGTGAATATAGACCATTTAATAAGACCCTAAATGTTATAGTCAGCCTCATAACCTGATTGGCTGTAGCTCAAATATACTCAGGATTTTAATGCAGAAATGCCATGTAGAGTACTTGATTGGCAATAAAAGATAAGCATATAAACATTAGATTCTTTCATCATTAATTTAAATGTCAAATTAAATCAATAGCAATGAGACTGTTATTGTAATAGGTAAATCATAAGTTACAATATTGGAAAATAGATCCCATTATGATGTTGGCTAGCAAATTTATTTATTAATTTAGATCCTAATATTGCAAACATCAATAGAAGTAACAATTTCTGGATTATTCTAGAATTAACAAAGAAAGCGGAGGTGATGTAGAAGTAAAATGGGATTTTATTATACTATGTATATAACTAATTACACAAGATCAAAACTATTAAGATATTCTCTCAGAATTTTAATAAATCTTGCATGCATTATCAATGACAATATGTGCTCTAATATATAATATATTTAATATGGTGAATTTTCTGGTTCTATGTATGACAAATAGCAACGATAAAGTTTGGTTAAATTATAAAATTAATATTTATTTACAACTCAATCAATATTAATAAATAATTGATTAATACAATGATCAAAATAAATAAATAGACAAAATAAAATACCATCACATGTACTTGTTTTCATCCATGGATAATGTACATAAGTTCCAAAACAAACACAATATTAGGTTTTCTCACAAATGGATTTGATTTCAGCATTTAGAGGGGAGAGGATGGGTTCAAACACATAGTCAATAACTTCACCAATATGTCAATACCTGACCCATTCACCTATACCTCAGATTTATAATAATAATAATAATAATAATAATAATAATAATAATAATAATAATAATAATAATAATAATAATAATAATAATAATAATAATAATAATAATAATAATAATAATAATAATAATAATAATAATAATAATAATAATAATAATAATAATAATAATAATAATAATAATAATAATAATAATAATAATAATAATAATAATAATAATAATAATAATAATAATAATAATAATAATAATAATAATGTCTAAACCTACTCAAAATACATATCAGCATATATATAAGCTCACCCAGGCATATAACAGCACATGTGCAACACTTAAAGACTATTTAGCGATAAAAAAAAGCAAAATCTGCCTCAGTCAACAACATACATAGACTAGAGGCTACATCAGATGGGCCATGGGTTTTCTCCCACCATTAGAGTACCTATGGCACTTCAAATTGGAACAACTATACATGCAGCACATAACATGATTGAACCTATTTATAAGCATTTCAAACAGAATCTTCAGACACATCAACTCTTCAACCCACCCCCCGATTATTTTGGATCACCTGAAACAAATACACCATTTACCATTAATGAATTTGCTTTGAAGCTTGCCACTCTGCCCAATGCCTGTCATCCAGGCACTCATGGCATACCAAAATTTGTGTACGAACACCTTAGCCATACAACTAATCAAGTATTATGTTATCTTGCAAACTATCTCTCACAAAAAATATACAACATTGAAAATCTTTATCCAATTGCAATAGTACCATTTAATAAGAAACCAGCTCCAATAACCACCCTTAATAATATTAGGCCTATCTTCATGTGCCCAATAGCCATCAAGATCATTGAGAAAGTCATTAAAGACAGGATTGAATCATATCTGCTCCCATTGATTTCACCATATCAGTTTGCAAGAAAGCAATCATCTACAGGACAGGCAGCACTTCTTTTCAAAGCTGTATTGGGATCGGTGCGAGGCCGGAAAAAATACAGCCCAGTTGCAGTTCAAATAGACATTGAATCAGCTTTTGATTCTGTGGCAATCGAGATATTAATTAAAATGTTGGCTGCCACTGCAATACCTCGCACTATTTTATATGTTATAACCAACTTGTTGTTAAATCGGGATATACATATTACACTCAGTGGCAAAAATTCTGAATCTTTTACTCCAACACAATCAATCTCACAAGGATCCCCCCTGAGTGCTTTGCTTTTCACCTTTTACATCAACCCTCTATTAATAAAAATCCAGCAAACATTCATTGGCATCCAAATACCAAACACATCTCAGCAGGTAACATGTATCGCTTATATGGATGATATAACTGTCTTCCTCCCATCTAAAAAACACCTACCAGCCTTGCATACAATACTACAAGAATTTGCAGCTACACACAAACTCAGGGTCAATCTAAATAAGATGGCAGTTTGGTCTCTTTATAATGCAAAGCAGTACACGGGCATGTATGGGGGAAAGCCATCTGCTTTCTTGGGATTTCCCTTTTATATGAGTGCAAGTGCAATGAGGGTCAAGATCCAGAACAAACTCAAAGAAGAAACAGAGCGAATTACTACTTCTCTCTCAAAGGCATATCTTTCAATATACTCCAAGATCCAGCTATTTAACCAGCTAGCCATAACAAAAATCACCTATTACTCACCCATTATCACATTTTCTAAAGGTTTTATTAACAAAATCTCTTCTCTCTGTAATAAGCTCTTGTGGCAGAGGAAGACTGTGTCAATATCTGCAAAACAACTTACCAGACCACCTATTCACAATGGACTAGGACTTCATAGTATTTATATTTTCCATCTACAGAAGGCCACAAACTTAATAACATCCACAGTCAAACACTTTCCAATGCTTGAATGCCTACTTCAAATAACACCAACAGATAGACCACCCCCTGCTTATGACCAACTAGCATCAATGATCAATCATATAAAAACCACAGCTCCACAGATATCTCTTCAGACAATATACAAGCATTCATACTGGCAAATTTATTCATTAATCCATCCAAATCCAACCCATGACACCAATCTGACAATGCTGAAAATCAATAATCTACAATTACTCCGTAAGTTTAAAAAATGGTCACTGGAGCCAAAGTATTTTGATTTTTTGCTGAGACTAAACCTACAAGCACTGCCCATGACATATTTTCTGAGATATCGGAGACTATACACTAACATTGATCCTTTTTGTCCCCTGTGTCACAGGGCTGAAGAAACACAGGAACATCTATTCTATCTTTGTCCGGCACTAGACAGAATTCGAGTTATTATGATAGGAGCATATAGACAATCTAACACAACCCTTCAAACAATCATTAATTCATATTGCAAAGGCTCTATTCCATCAGTCCGTGCAGCCACTTTTATGCTTTATGCATACTGGTGCACTAGATGCACATTCACTCTAGGTAACAACACAAGGCGACATCCATCAACTTTCAATATCAAACTGGCAAAACTACGAGCCAGAGACAATAAAATTGCACATCCAGACATCTATGCAGCAACCTGGTCACTGATAACACAACAATCAAACCTCTAAGATGGCTCCCAATAACCAAAATCTATGCCCTCAACCAATATATATATATATAAAAAAATGTGGCAATTATCTACAAATAAAAAAACAGAATGTTGTCTTTGATTGCATAATATTAATATAAAGGACAGTAACAACAAAATCAGACCTCAAATACTGGAAAGCAAACTAAACCCAGCATGGCAATATACATCAAAGTTGAAGTTTTGCAAATTGAACAATGATAACCCAAGACTTTGGAGAACTATGATTACAGCAAGCAGCACTCATAAATGTAACGTATACATATGTATTTTCACCCCCCTAACAATGTTTAAATATCTTTCCCTCCTAAGTTAAGTTCCTTTTTTGTACATCACAGATACCAACTTAAACTTGGTTTACTCACTAGCAATGTAAATATATGTATACAAAGTGTCTTATAGCAAATGTAACTCTATGGTTATCAATAAAGTTCTTTTCTTTGAAACATAATAATAATAATAATAATAATAATAATAATAATAATAATAACAACAACAACAACAATAACAACAACAACAACAACAATAATAATAATAATAATAATAATAATAATAATAATTTAATTTAATTCAATTTAGTACATTTAACAGATTTTACATCCAAACAAAAAAATGCACAGCTAATCTAGTTCACAAAGCATTTGCAGAGTTTTTTTGCACAGTAGTCCTAAATGTTCTATCATCTGTTTCAAATATATTAACAGCATTAAAGAATTTATTGTACAATCTAGGTAATCTTATTAATGCTGAATTTTTTAATGTTTCACTTTTAAATTTTGGAATATTATACATATTTTTTGATCTCGTATCCTTTATCTTTAGCTTAAATGATAATGTTGTTTGGCAACTTCTCACATCTATTATACCTGATGTAATTTTTTTTAAATACTTCATATCAGTATAGATTCGTCTTTTGTAGAGTGCATTGTTGTCACATATTATTTCTGATTTAATGTATCTGATAATAATAATAATAATAATAATAATAATAATAATAATAATAATAATAATAATAATAATAATAATAACAACAACAACAACAACAATAATAATAATAATAATAAAATAATGCAGTCCTGCTGTGCCTTTAGTTACACGACGCTCTTCTTAAACGTTTCCAACAAAAGTATAAAAAAATACTGAATTGCCAAAAAACAGTTGCTTAAAACATCACTTGAAGATAATTAATATTCACACCTATCAGGGAAAACGGACTTTTTACTCACAAAGTAAGTGATTTATTGCTTATAACTTTTAATTTTTCTAAGCGCTATTCAGACGCTAGATATTGTCAATATGGCGTCCACATCAGAATCCAAGATAAAGTTTGGCGTGAATCAGACTTCATGAATATATAGCAACATGAGAGCACAGACAACATATGCGAACATAGCTGAATTTAATTTGCAAAACGCAAAACAAATCCCAAGATTTAGAAGGGCCAATCAGGATGACCTGAATGAAGTAAATGATATAAATATGAATCAATATGATGCCGATGTGCCTTTACAAAACGTTTGGTTAAAAGAAGAAGTGCAAGAGATAAATAGCAGATTTAATGAAACCATACCGAAAAAGTTATTCATGTCATTTAAGAGATTTTTTTCAAATAAATCAATCGTCTTAGCAGCAACAGATAGAAATCTCTCTCTCTATAAGTTTCCAAAGGAAATACTATATAAAGAGTTATCTAACAACAAAATGTGGAGCTCAGTTTCAACCATAGGAGAGCATACCAACTCAAGATATCTGGCGGTAGAATTCATTAATGAAACGCAATGTACAGATTTTCAAGAAAAAATTAATACTTTAGAAAATTATGTTATTGTGATTGTAGATAGAGAGATGCAAAACTATCACACTGGCATTATTAAAAATACCTATTTTGGGTATAATATACACGATTTCACAAAATTAATGAAACCCTTTGGGCAACTGATATACATGAAGCCAATATATCGCTCAGACATGCCTACACTAGTTTATTCAAACAGCTTCTATTTCAAGATCAAAATGAATGAAGGCATAAGACCTGAAGACATCCCAAGCATAATAATGGATCAGGAAGCAATACTGACTATACAAATTAAAGGGCTTAGGCCACAATGTTTTGTGTGTGGAAGTAGAGATCACCTGGCAATAGACAGTGGAAGAAAGCACAACAGCAATGACCAGTCAACAGCTAAAACAGAGCAAATATTAATTAAAAAATACACAACAGAGCAACTGGAAGATCAAGCAAACCCAGACAAGAAGATAGAAAATCCCAAACACCCAGAGACTGGCCGAGAAATAGATGACATGCAAAAAAATGAAAAAAAATGGGCAGAAATGAAAGGTAAAGAATATACAAAGGAAGGAACAAAAAATCAGACAAGGCCAGATAAGAAGAGAAAATACGCCAAACATGAAGAGTGTGACTAAGAGATGGGTGACATGTAAAAAAATTATAAACAAATAGATGTCATACAAAGAAATATGAAGCAAAGTTTGCTGAAAGTTGCTGATCAGTCAGTACTATCACAGCTGTTTGAGGCAGACAAACTAACCACTGAAAAAGAAGGCAAAAGAATTGAAGTCACTCCAAAACAGATAAAGCCTCATAAAAAGGAAATCAAGATAACAATCAAAGACCGGAATCTGAGACTGGAATAGAAGATACACCTTATGAACACCAAAGATCAAAAATAGATAAAAACAGTATGCAAAAAAAAATAAAAAATGTGGAGCAATAAACCAACTGGATGAAGAAAATAAAACAAGCACAGACAAGAAACTAAAACACACCAAACGCATTGAGGGCAACCCAGAACTAGATGATGTAAAAGGGGAAAATAAGGAACTGGATGGCATACAACATAATAAACAAAGTAAGCAAAAAACAGATAAAGAAGATACAATGGAAGTGATGGAAAACAAGAACATAAAATGCATCAAACACATTGAGGCCGACCATGAACTAGTTGGTTTAAAAGTGGAAAATAAGCCACTGGACAACATACAAGATAATAATAATCAAAGTAAGCTTAAAATGGCACTCCAGGAAAGACCAGCTCAGCTCTATGAGCAAGAGAGATTAAACAATGAAAAAGAGGATAAGAGAATCACAGCAAAAGTAAAACCATATGAAATGTGACCAACAAAATCAGTCAAAGAGTGCGAATAAGGACTACATGCAAATTATGGCACTCGAGACTGAAACTGAAAATGTAACTCATGTAGATAGAAGATGCAAAATTTCAACCAAAGTCATACCATGGCCAACAATTATTAAGAAAATATCTGCTGAAATGATGGAGGCTATTACTCCAGATCTGCCTACCGAAATAGAAATCCACACTGAAGATAGGCGCAAACCAAGGCATCCACCAAAAACAAGATAGAAGATATAAAAAGGTAAGAATTGAACAAGAGAATCCTCACAGTGAGCAGGAAATATATAATTGGCTGTAGCAGTGGATGAAGAGAGTGGCCTGGTGTTTCAAGATGCAGTGGAAATCGGGGAAGAAAAGGAAGACATGAATTCCTAAACTCAAAGGGAAAAAAAATTATTAATAAAACTTAAAATTGCTGTTTTAAATGTCAGAGGACTTGATGCAATCAATAAAAATTTCAAAGTCACAAATTGGATAAATCAAATCCGAGACCATATAACAGGATTATTAGAAACAAAGATATATGCAGGCTCAGCAATAAATCCAGCTACCTGCCTGAGGGGCCAGGGCTTCTCTGCATGTTCCAGAGATTCATCCTCCCCTTCTACAGGAACTAGAATAGTAATTGCTCAAGATTGCCCTTTTGAAAATTTTAAAATACTTTACATTGATTCAAACCTTCTAATAATAACACTGACTCAAAAATAATTACAATGAATATAGTGCTTGTATATATGCCAGTAGAAAAGCAAAAGATAGATTCTTGCCATGAATGCAAGCCCCACTGTTCTGGTTGGGGACTGCAACTCATCTTATGAAGAACTTATACAGAAATTACTCCTATTGGACAATAATGTGATTAATTAACATTCCTAAAGTAGATACACTAGTGTAAAATTACCCATATAGATATGTACTTTTTTAAAAATGAATATGGTAGCATTTGAAATTGAACTGACAATAAGAAGATTCAATATGTATCTTGCTATGGCATTGTAATACTATGTAACTAAAAGGATCAATAAAGTTTACTATTGTTGAAACTTAATTAATAATAATAATAATAATAATAATAATAATAATAATGATGATGATGATGATGATGATGATGATGATGATGATGATGATGATGATGTCATTTGCAGAACAAATTGAAAAATGAAATACAGAAAATAGACTCTCTAGCCAATACCTATATGTCAGTATATTCTAAGATTCAATTGATTAATAGTTTGATGATGACTAAGATAGTTTACTTTATGCCAGTGGTTGCTTTCTCAAAAGCTTTTATCTCCAAAATTAAGACCATTTGCAATCAGCTATTATGGTCAAGGAAAGTCGTGGCAATATCAATGGCAAAACTATGTCAGCCACTGAATAAAAATGGTTTGGGGTTACATGATATTGGTATTTTTGCAAAACAGAGAATGAGGAACAATATAATTGATATTGTTAAACAATTTCCAAAAATTAAGCAGCTCATAGAGGTCATTCCAACTGATAAACCACCACCAAAAAAATTATCATATTTTGAACAATTAATATATCTTTGTAAAACAGAATCAAAAATCCCAGAGCAATTTATTAATAAATACAAATACTGGGAAATTTATGAACTAATACATGAAGATAATAACACTCTTGCTTTAGAACCAATACTGGGAATTAATAATAAACAACTGGTTAAAAGGTATAAACGATGGGCCTTAGAACCAAAATTTTTCATTTTTCTAATAAAACTTAATCTATCTGCATTACCTACCACATATTTTCTTTGCCATAAAAGACTGTATACATCAATTGATCCCTTTTGTGGGTTATGCCATCGAGCTGAGGAAACCTTATCATATCTGCTATATCACTGTGAGGGACTTAGGCAGATAAGAAATCTTATAACTAGAAGTTACAGGAAGTCTAATGTAACAATGCATCAATTAATTTCTGCATTTAGAGAGGGATTAACACCAAGTGTCAGGGCAGCAACCTTTGTGTTATATGCATACTGGTGTAATAGATGCACTTTCCTAATTAGTAACAATTCCAGGAGACATCCAGCTACTTTTTCAAATAAACTAGAAATGATACAGAAAAGGGATAAGTCACTGGCCAGACCTGATATTTATGCAGCAACCTGGTCATTACTTAAAATTAGATCTATGTTATAGTGAATTGAGGAAATTAAACATTATAAAAAAATTTAGAAGGATATGCATGTCAAATTAGTAACAAGGACAATTTAGCAACAATTTTTCCCTTCTGTTATAAGTGATTGATTTGCTAATGGCGTTCAAATGATATTAGACAATCCAGGATATTATATGTAGACGAACTATGTAAATGCAAAATTTGTAATTCTTTTGAGACAATAAAGGCCTTTTGAAACATAATAATAATAATAATAATAATAATAATAATTTTTGTAATAATAATAATAATAATAATAATAATAATAATTTTTGTGTTATTATTATCATCATTACTATATACTAGAAGTATAGTTAGTACTATTATTTATATGCAATTAACATTATTTTTTATATTGTTTATTACTACCAGAAACAGCACAATCACTTAATGCTTTCTGTAGACAGTGGTAAAAAAAATTAATATGGGACGAATTGACAAATGCATTTCATGGTTTATTTTGAAATTATTTTAATTTTGCAAAAATCGCCATTAAAATTAACAATCAAAGTTAAATTTAAAAAAAAATACTTAAAAAAAATTATTAAGCTTGTTTAAAGTAAATTAATATCTAAAAAATATAAGGCTGCATAGCTGATTTTTTTCAAGGAGAAATTATTTTAGATCACATAAAATATGAATTACATTATATCTCATTAATGTAAATTTATATATAGAATTCTTTACTAATTTTGTAAAACATGTCTTTTAAGAGCAATATATTCGTATTCTTAAGAAAACTGAATATATATGCAGATTCAAAATCTTCTAATTGGTACAATTTATATATATATTTTTTGAAACAAAAAATGTATAAATCTACAAAATATCTTAAGTTGTAAGTTATAAAATCTAAGACCGACGACAGATCTTACGTTTCTATACTCTATATTTCCAAAGATTTGGTAACAGAAAGATTTAAATCTTAATTTAAATTGTTCAAGCTTTTCAATATTGCATTATTGCATTCCCAGAATGCTTTGATACATATTATTTTATTCGGATTTTTATAATATAATAAGAATTTTTTTTAAAAATTGTTTTCAGTTCGAAAAATTTATATCCTGTAAAAAAAATGAATACAAAATAATTTTGACATTAAATTTCCCCCAAATTATGTTTACTTATTAAGACAGTCATAAAAATAAAGCAACTAGTCTCTTCTTGAAAAAGGAAAAATATCTAAATAATTTAAATTGACTAACTAATAATTTTAAATGCAATGTGTTTAGACAGAGTTAGAGAACGAGTTGTAATGTGAATTGAAAAATTAAAATTTCATTTTTCTTGTTTGAAATATGAATTATTTCTACAGTACATGCTTTTTCATACCTGCACTTGTATATGTAATATATAGGGGGTTTGAACTCAGACTTTCACACGACCCTCCACCATCCATGCTATCTCATACCACTGACACCCTTGATCACACATGTCAAAAAGATATCCGTATTTCGTGCTAAACCAGCACTCATAAGTTGGTCCAGATTATCATCTTCCACACACACACACACATATATATATATAATCAGTGCTCAATTTATATTAAGATAGCAAATCTTCATATTTTAATGGACAGATTTTGATCTACTCCAACCTCTAACTCTTCAGCCATCCATACCATTGAAAATCTGATGATGGAAAGCCCAAATCTATGATGACACCAATATTATTGCCATGTCCATGTTAACTTCAAGTCACTCTGACCGCTCATGCATAATACTTTATCCATTTAAATACATAGAAGAGGGATAGGAATGATGCAGGCTTAATGTGTAATATTTGAAATACAGACATTCTTCATATACCCGGAGCTTAATTGCAAATATAGAATATTTGAACACAGACTATATTCAAATCCCTTGTATTTACAATTAAGCTCCAGGTATATGAAGAATGCCTGCATTTCAAATATTATATTATATTTAAATAAACAAATATGAGTATACAAATTTAATTTTATGATATTCATGAACCAAAGGATAAGTTATTTAATAGTTTTATTAAATTAAATAAACTAATATTATATTTTTACTTTGTTCAACTAATCTTAGAATCTATAGAGATTACAAATATAAATTTATAAAAATATATTTCCACTGATTTTTCAAGATTTTAAAAATATTTTCAGAGTAAAGTAAAGTGCTGTTGAGAGGTTTATTAATGTCAATGCAGATACTAAATGTAGACTAGAATTATGTAAAAATTAGAGCTGTGTTTTAGTATTTTTTGGTAAAAATTAAAATCTCCAGTTGGCATATAATAGATGTCATTGAAATATTTATCTGTTGAACTAAGCAGCTGCAAAAGCAGTTTAGTTTGGGAAAAAAATTATTTTGGAGTTTTTTAAAAAGAAAAAAAAAAAAAAAATTGTGTTGAAAAAAACATTAAAATTTTTTAAAAAATTATTTTTTTTATTTTTTTTTTTTTTAAAAAAGGTGTAAATTTAATTGACATCCTAGATATGTGTGTATTTTGCAAAATTCAGTTTTTTTTTAAATTTACATCACAGAGTATATGTTTTATAGTTTAGCACTATCTTATGCTGCTTGTAATCTATAAAACAAACTTAATTCATTATAATATCTGATTGTAAGAAAACATTCAACTGCTACCAGATAGAATCTATTTAACTTGATTTCTCCATATTTTTTATTAAAATTTTATGGTTATATTTTTAAATTTTTATACAGATATTTTAAAATATTTATTATACATAATGCTTATACTAAAAAAAATCAAATTTGGAAACATAATTATAACAATAAATATAAATCAGCATTTATTTTTATAGCGTCTGTATACAATTGTAATTACATTCATATCGGCCTTTCAAGCCAAATTGTGCAAACGCTTTTGCGAGTGTTAAATAATAAATAAAAGGCCGATATGAATGTAATTACAATTGTATACAGACACTATAAAAATAAATGCTGATTTATATATATGATTAAGTTTCAGTTGGAATGACGTTCAGTAAATTCTAGTAAATTTCATCGGTGTCATTCATTCATACGTTATATATAGTAACTTAAAGTGACTGTTCTATAGTCACACCTTCTGTGCCAGTACTTCAGATTTGCTCATATATAAATATTTGAGTTGTAGGAATATTCCTTTTATTCCTGCATAAATTCTATATCTTGTTTGGTCAGAGGGTATTCATTTATTATTTAACACTCGCAAAAGCGTTTGCACAATTTGGCTTGAAAGGCCGATATGAATGTAATAACAATAAATAATATTTTTAATGGTGGTAGCAGATACCAGTAGTAGCATTTATGTTATAAAAACTGGTAATAGTCATTGCAGATTAAAACTCTTGATAATAAATTTCTCAAGAGAGAAAGCATGATATTAACTGTTTAAAATACTACATATATATAAATTTGATCCTATATTTAAACAGTGTTTAGTATGTTTAACAAAAAAAAAAACTATAAATTTACAAAGTATTTAACTTGCTGACCATGCTTTTGATACTTATGGGCAGGTCCATAGCTCTAGTAATGACAATAGGATATATTGTAAGTTGTTTATATAATGGATACATAATATCTAAATATGCTAAAAATTATGCAAATAATTAATTTGCATATTCCATTTTTTTGATAATGGTATGCATTATTTTTTATTGATGACATGGAATATGTAAATTAAATAATTACATAATTGTTAGCATATTCAAATATTATCTATCCATTATATAAACAACATCCAATATCCCGTTGTTATTACTAGAGCTATGAATCTGACTAAAAATTGTCAAAAATATGCTAAGCGGGTTAAATGCTTTATAAATTTATGGTCTTTTCTTGCTTAATGTATAAAATGCTGTTTAAATGTAGAATTATTGTCAAGCGTTGATGGCCTAGCGGTTAGCATAGATGCCTTCCAAGCAGCGGACCCGGGTTCGCTTCCCGGTCAACGCTTTGACATATATAAAAAAATATAGAATTACATTTAAATTGGAAAAGTAGTAAAGAATCATCGAATTAAATATATAAACTTGATATAATTTTATATAATTGCGCTATTATATAAATGTATTTTTTATTATATGAAAGAAAATAAATTATGATTTTAGAACTTTATGCACTAATCCGAAATTTATTTTATTAATATTATATATTGTAATTGTACGGAAAATAAGAGGAGTGAGCGGATTTGAAACGACTCACAGACATCACTACTTTATTGAATATGAGCAGAGAAAATAATCAAATATTCAGAATCAGAAGCTACTATAAGTAATAAGTAAAGAGAACAATACCAGAAAAATTAGTAAAAAAAACATTCTTTGTGATTAAATTTAAACGATTTATTAGAAAATTTTAAGATAATCATCGTCAAATAAATATCAATTACAAGACACAATACTATAAAACAGTCATCAATATTTTTGCTGCATTCACATATATAGTTGCTAAAATAACTTTAAAAAAAACATTAAATGTGCTGGAATGATCAATATTCTGTATTATCAGATACCATGAATGCATCGGCCAATCAATAAACTAATTGCTATTGTCATATGACATATAAAGTGTGCATTCTTTAAAAGGATATTTATTATTTTAGAACTACCTAAATACTTCTAAAAAGAATTGTGTAGATTTTGACTTACATATCATATATACGATTAGTCCAGATCAAGCTTTGAGATCACAAAAGCAATGGTAACTGTGAACAAGAAAAAAACCAGCATATTTAAATTATGATATTGTTAAATAACATCACTGGACTAACTTAAAATAATGATCAATAAAATTATTGATTAATTAGAAATAGAAATAATAACAATAATAAGGACACAAAATATATGATATATACTCTATATTATAAATTAGATTTTTCTCAATTTGATTATTTATAATTATCTGAAAATATTTCAATAGATAAATATCAATATGTTAACTGTTTATACTTCTTCTATATGGAATGTAATAAACTTAATAAGTGTACTTATACCCAACTATAAAGAAGCTTGTTGTTTCTGTAAATTGAATACAGCTTAGCACTTTCAAGAACTTATGACCTTCTCATATTTATAACAAGATAAAATAGAATAATAATGGAGAGATGAGTGTAATTGTATTTATTTGATGAGATTTAAATTTATTTAAATTCAATGTTACTTATTTAAATCAGAGGGTCTATTTTACTGAAGAACTCCAAAGAGAGGCTTGAACTTAAACTCACCCTTAACATTGTTTACAAAATTAAATGCCCCCAAACTTAATGTCAGTCAATCTATTATGGAGAATCCTGAGCATGCTTTTTCCAGCTCCAATATTTATACAAAAATGCCTCAAACAAGCCAGAACATAACTCTATATTCCTTGAGCACCAAAAGATGACAGGATAACAGTTTATTTCCTCCTCCACAACCATTTAATACATCAAAAGTGATTCTAAGAAAGAAATCAGGGAGGCTTGCTATATAACCAATAACATGAATGCATAGAAACTCATAATGAATGCTCTAATTTAAATAATTAACATTGAATTTAAATAAATTTAAATCTCATCAAATATATACAATTACACTCATCTCTCAATTATTATTCTATTTCATCTTGCTATGAATATGAGAATACCATAAGTTCTCAAAAGGGCTATCCTGTATTTAATTTATAGAAATAACAAGCTTCTCTATAATTGTGCATAAGCACCATTATGTTTAATAGATAAATAAATTGTTTACATAATATACATATATATATATATATATATATATGCAGTCATATTTGTGTTCAGCAATACAAAATATTCTAATTGTTAAAAAGCTTGTAAATATTATTCAGTTTTATCAGATTACAAATATAAATATATCAAATTTATTAAGCACTAGCAGATGATCTACTAATAATGTGAAAGGCTAAAACCTTGAAGAAGTGTCTTAAAATTTTTATGTGACAGTCATTCAGATGTAATAATGACTGCACATGGATCTTTCAATTCAAAAACACAAGCCAGAACATGAGAAAAAATTTTGAAGTTAAATTATCCAAACCCAAAAATCTAACATTTTTTTTGAACAATCAATCAAGTGAGATAACTGAGTTTCAGAAACATCAGAACAGAAAAAAGAATTAGCAACAGAATCACAAGCCAAATCATTAATATAAGCTTCCTCCTGCAATTTATGTAAAAATAAACTATTAAAAAGATCAACATATTTATCATTATCTTTAACTTTTAATAAGTGACTATTAGTTTTAACAAAATCAATTTGATTTGGGGATTTTTTAATCAAGGAATTAATTGTTTTCCACTTCAAAGAAGTATTTTTACCACAGAGGAATTTCCTAAAATAATGTAATAGCAGATTTAAATTCATTATTAATCTTTTTCACATCACCACCACAATGCTTAACATTCTTTCTAAATTTTTTAAAATTAATTTGCCAGTTATTCATAATGAGTGCTTCCTATTCTTACTAACCAATTTGATTCAATCAGTTACTTCTGAAATTGTGCAAAAGCTAAATTTACATTATAGACTACAAAAATACTATCTCAATTCTGATTAAACAATAAATTAGCTAATTTAGCATGTGACAGTTTATCAACATATGAATGAATATCTGATTTATTATAAGAGAAAAACAATTTCAAAAGAATTTCATAATGATCTGTAATGCTACATCAGATACACTTGACTCATAATTAAAATATTTACTAGGTCTAACAGATATATGATCAATCAAAGATTTGCACATTTGTGTTACATGTGTAGGCAAAAAATTTACCTGACTAAAACCATAACTAAAGAACAAATTCAAATATCAACCAGAATCATTTTTCTCTTTAACTAACAAATAAATATTGAAATCATCAATAAATACTGCAGAAGATGAATCCATCTTAGATAGAAAAAATTAAAATTCATTTATAAAATACATAACAGAGTTAGTACATGATCTATTCAAAGCAATTAAAAAAAAAATTCCATGAGGAAAAGTCAATGTAACCAATACAGATTCAGTAGTATCAAATGCTGGAATATAACATATATTACTCAAGCCAATCTTTACAAAAATCAATACACCTCCAGAATGTAAATTTGTTGCACCAAAATACTAATATAACTATTTAGTTTATATAAACGCTGTTCCGCACCTGAGATCTATGATTCAGTCAAAATAATATTGCAAAAACAAAACAGAAAATCAAAATAAGTAAATCATTAAAATGTGAATGGAAGCTGTGGACATTTAGATGAAAAATATTAAAATCATAACTAAAATTAGAAAGTAAAATAGACCATTCACATGGACATAAATTTCACAAAGACTATAAACAGCTTTATTTTTAATGAAAATACAGAGCAAATTAATGTCATTTCTCACAGAAATGAAACCATGATATATAAATGGTATTCCCTTCTGTTCATGCTTTGCCAATCAAAGAAGTCACTGAGTAGATGTAGAAATATGTTGATTAATATAAATACTCTGATTGTTATTTTCTAGTGACAAAATATCAACTACAGATATAATAGTTTTTTTTTTAAGTAAAAGTGATTGCCAAATTATGAAAGCAAAACAAACAAGTTCTGGTTTATAAAAATTACTTTTTGTAGAAAATATTTTTTATATCATTGCTAGAAAAATGATTAATCTCAAGTTTTGCCACTATTTTGAAATAATTCGTGGTAAATCTTCACTATTGTGCAAAGAAATACCTTGTAATTTGATTTTATTATCCGTTTGAGTCTTTTCAAAGCTTCATTACTGTTCTTCAAACAAGATATGTTTTTTTCATATGTATTAGAAACATCATATGCATGCTCTTGACTATTTTTGTCAACATTTTGATGCAAAATATTAATATCAGCCTGCATTTTCATAACTGTCTGCATAAGATCTGAGAAAGTATTATGAATCACAGCCAATAACTTCAAATTATCCATAATTTCTTTTAAAATTGAATTTGATGAATTATCCAAAACAGAAGAATTTAAATCCTTATTACTAAAAGAGTTACTATTGAAGTTCTCCATGCTTGTTTTATTTTTCTATGATATATGCCTATAATTATTTTTGATAATGTTGACATGCAATGCATACTGCCATTATACCTGTAAGAAAAAATAAAATTTCCATTAGCAAGTAATGAATTATAGAAAATACTGCACATAGTCATTAGATGTTATGTATCTAATCCAATATAAAAATATATAAATCAATATATAGATTAAAACAATAAAAGTAATGATAAACTATTTAATAATAGAGACAGCAAAAATACACATCCATGTGTTAGAACAGCTGCAGCATAATAATAATAATAATAATAATAATAATAATAATAATAATAATAATAATAATAATAATAATAATAATAATAATAATAACAACAACAACAACAATAATAATAACAACAACAATCATTGAAATATAAAAATGTATAGTTCTAGAGGTTTTTTTTTGTGAAAAAAAAGCTAATTAATGAATTTAACTTAAATAAAAATTTTTTAAAATATTTTTAATTTTATATAAAACATTTAAATATAATTTTTATGTCCAAAATTATATATTCATCCAGACTTTTGCTTTTATAGTTTTACATTTATTAAGAGTTATTTCTTCACATATTTCCATTCATGCTTGTTTTATTTTTAATTCTGGATATTCATTCATTCATTTTATTTCATATTCTATTTATACTCATTAATGCATTATTCAAATTCTGGAATATTTCCAGAACTGCATACCACTACTCATTTAACTTTCATAATAATACCATTTTATAACTAAAACTAATAATAAATTTAAAAATGAACAATAAAAATATGAATATTTTTTCAACAATATAGTCCACCACTAAATTATGATATTTTAATAAAATTAATTCAACACATACAAAGTTATGTAATTAAACGCACAAACAAATATTAACTTTCTTAAGTTTCTTTTCATAGGCAAATGTATCTTTTTGTTTTACTCGGCCAATAAAATGAGAAATAAATAATTTACATTATTTCTCTCATTTACCAATTGAATAAGATAGATATTATAGTTTTAATATTATTCCTAAAGTTCAACTATGATCAGTAATCATGAGAATAGGGATCTAGGTGTAATCAGAAGAAAATAGACTTTTTCTCATGCATAATGCTTAAGATATTTTGTCCAGTTATTATATTTTACATGTGGGCCTCATATAAATAATGAACCAGTATGCAAGAATATTGGCTAGATTCAAAATATTAGAAAATTTTTGAATTTAAGATTGTATTTTGTTAGTAGAAAAAAAAAAAGAGTAAAAAAGTACGGCTGAATGTATAAAGCATTGGATCTTCAAAACAAATAAAGCAAATTCCTTCCTAATGATGACTAAAAACGAGTCTGGAGATGTGGTTAGAAGAATACTATGTAGAGATTTGATCACTTCAAAAAAGTTTGATGAAGACAAGATTTAAAATGTTTGTTTTAATTTTATTTTGTGTGCATAAATATATCCTTCAGCTTGAATTTAATTTAAAAAAAAACATTTTTTTTATAATAATTAATATTTTTAAGTTATTAGCCTATTCATTCAGTGTACTAAATGTTTCTTATATAAGTAAATAGAGTTATGTGAACTTAAGAATTTTTAGTCTATATTCGTCCGCTCCATCTCAAACAACTCACACATATGACCGCATACATGCAAAAAAGATAGATTATCTTCACTATACTTATTTCTTAAGGGAGATTATGATTTGACTCAACTGATGTCTGCTGGCTATATTGGGAATCATCTATCTTTTTCGAATGTATGTGGTCATGTGTGTCGATTGTTTAAGGTAGAGTAAAGGATGAACGTAGACTAAAAAATCCTATGTTCAAATCCCTATATTTATTTATTTTAAAGTTAGTACATGCATTTTAAAGAGAAAATAATTTATTAAATCATTAATTTATACTGAAAAATAAATAAATAATTAAAACTTAACTTCTGTTTTGATAATCGTAATGAAAAGTTTTCATTGCTTCATGCAAGGGCCTGAATGGATTAACATTTTGTAGCTTTCCTGATTAGACTTTCATATATGCACACCAATGAAAGCTAAAATAAAAAATAATATGTTTATGAATTGAAAAACAGACTGAATGAGTAATTATGATTAATAAAACACCACTTCCTAACAGTGCTCGAGTGAACAGAACAGCCAATGCCACTTGCTTAACAACTGGTAATCAACAATAAAAAGGTTAAAAGTCACTATCATTTAGCATCTATTAATTATTCAGGATTACAGCAGGTGAAAGACTTAGAGTAGAATAAATAGATAATACTCCTTAACATAAAATTATTAGAATTATCAAGCTATTGATCTTTCCTACGTAAATGGTCCCTCGTTCTTTTAAACTGAAAACCAACTACGGAACAATCACAACTAACCACTTACTAATCTTTCTCCTCATAAAGTGCGTTTTCCTCATGAATGACGTTTTGTCTCTTTTTACGTACAGAAAACTCTTCTGCCAATATATATCATAGAAAGGGATATATTTTTTTACATCTAATAATCTGAAACGTATCGTTTTATTGTTGTTTTAAAAAAACAGAATTTCTGTTCACTGCGATTTATTAATTTACCTTTTTCTTCACTTTAAAACTTGAATTTAATCAAATAAAAATGGCCGTTTAACATTTAAAAGTGTTAGCTGATATTCGTGGTAAATTGATTGTTTAAAAACATAATTTAGCACTTTTAGTTTTGGCACTCAAAAAGTACTTTGAATGCAAAGTGATTATAATGTTTAGTTAAATGTTAACAAACAAAATTTACTAAAATAATTGACTAATAAAATGATTTATTGAAGGTATTTTAAATTTACTAAAACATGATTGCATTATAGGTATATATAAAAACCTTTTTATTCATAAAATATTCAAAATCAAATCTTAAATTTTAAAAGCCATTGTTAATTAAAACGGTTTTATTGCGTGTTTATAAATGAAGCTTAAAATGAGCGAAAATTTTATTTTTTTATAATTTAAATATATAAAAATTTTCTTTTTTTAGAACTAATGACACGCTGGTTTTTTAACGAAATGGTGGCCAATACCTACATAATTTATTAAAAAATTGAAATGAATTCTGTCAATATAAAATGTTTTCAATTTTCAGATTTTCAATTGGATGGACGGTTGAAGAGTTGGAGTGTGGAGTAGATTGAAGCATGTCCATTAAAGTATGAGGATTGACTATCTTAATATATTTCTGAGCACTTATAGCATATATGTGTAGAGATGGTAATCTGGACCAACTGGTGATTGCTGGTTTAGCATGAAATACGTATATTGGTGATTATTTATCTTGTTCAAGTGTATCAGTGTTATGAGATAGCGTGGAGAATGGTGGGTCATGTGAAAGTCTGTGCTCATATACCCTATATATTACATATATAGACGCAGGTATGTAATAAGCCTGTGTGTTTCAGTTATTAATATATATAATAATATATTTTCTTAAAAACTATTGAACATATGGCTTTCTTTGCTTTCTATCAGAATCAAACTATTAAAACGGAAATTCTTTTTGATAAAGGGCTGATGTTTTAATCTAGCTAAGCATTATTTTAAAACATTTTGTGACAATTGAAAACAAATCACTTTCCTTCTCTTTTTAAGTCGACGTAAATTTAAACACCCCGGTATGTTTTTTATAATAAAAACGCCATGAAAATAAAATATAGAAACCTAAAACTATTAAGATTTTAAAATAATTAGAAATTTAGTTTAGTATATATAAACACATTTATTTTATCTTTAAAAATATTTTCTAAAAAAGTTCAAGATCACGTATTTATAAATGAGTATCACTTAAAACGGTTCTCAAAACAAAGATGTACTTTGTTTAGATTTTATAAAATTTCAATAATTTTAAAGATTGGCTTTTTATATAAATAAAACAAAGAATTTATACTAAAATATCGATTGTTTAATTAAGGTATAGCGTTTTTTAAAAATACTAATCAATACAGAAAAATATAAATCCATATCAGAAACAATTTATTTTTTTTCTTTTCTAGATTTTTTTAAAATCTTTAAAAAAAAAAAAAAGGGTAAACTATTGATAACGCAAAAGCAAAAAGGTTTGATAGTAAGAGTAGCGATCATATTTGATTAATAAACAGTGGGAGATACATTGGATTGTAATAGACAGTTATTTATAATTAATCAAACAGTTTTGTGGGCAGACTTGTAACAAGGTAGCTATAAAGATTTGATTTTTAATAAGTTGATATTAACTTGCATAGATAAAATTAAATAATCATTTTAATTGTATGTTTAATATTTGTTAAAAAGTATATAAAATGTGTTGCTAGCAGAAGTTTGCGATGTAGGGGAGTTGAAATGAGGTATGCACTAGTAAAGATCGAAAACTAACATTTCAAATTTATTTTATGATTAAATACAAGCATTTTAAATATTTGGAGTAATAAAAAGAAAAAAGAAAATTTCAGCTAATAAACTATTAAAGTGCTTTTTATTTTTATTTTATTGACTGAAAGTATTTGATATATTTTCATTGGCATTTATTTTGGATATAAACATTATGATGACTAGTGCAATTAATCTTCCAAGCCCATGATCTGAAGTTTAAGTACAGTGTGACAATCTGAAGTACTTATATTAAAGTGCCAGATGAGAATTCATTACGATCTAGGGTTCAAATTCAGATTTGAAACTAAAATTTTTAGATACCTCAATATTTTATCAGGCAACTCACTCACTCCTAATTTTTAAAATAAGATTGTAAGGAAGTGTTAAAAAGTTTAGTTTAATTACACACACTCTATATATAGTGATTATCATTGTTTTATGGTATATTGATATAGTTCTAAGTATAATAAATAAATTTCATAGAGAGGATTACAGAATAGCAATAAGTGCCAACTTGATATCAAGAAAACCTGCCCATTTTTAACAGAATATAAAATATATAAAGTTATATACATGTTTTATATATCATAGTATAATGGATATGCAGGTAATTAGCTTTATGCCACAAAGGAACCAAAATTTAGGTTTGGAATAATTTTTTTATAAATAAGAGATATGATTATATAATTCACATTGATCCCATGTATACATTTGTTTGTAATAAATATTAACATTATACAAATATTTTGATTGAATTTCAACAACTGTCTTCTGGGCTATAGATATTATTTCCAAATGTGTCTGCAATACACTTCAGTAACCTCTACTACCTGAAATGTGGCTGGTGTTACCGATTGAACATGTTATTATATATAATATTAATAACAATAAAATAATACATTGAAATATGTATACAAAAATATAAAAAAATTTATAATTTCTCAGGAGAAAAGACTTCTATATATTTTTATAAATAAATTTCAGTTATAATCAGACTAAGAACCAATTAAAAACTGGCATTGCAATCTAAAACTCTGCTATTTAGTAATAACATTTAAAATATGAAAATACCTCTAGTTTACAACTGTAAATTATATAGTAATTGTACATTAGATGTTAATATTTTATATGGGAAAATACTGGAAGTTTAACAATTATCTATCTATCTATCTATCTATCTATCTATCTATCTATCTATCTATCTATCTATCTATCTATCTATCTATCTATCTATCTATCTATCTATCTATCTATCTATCTATCTATCTATCTATCTATCTATCTATCTATCTATCTATCTATCTATCTATCTATCTATCTATCTATCTATCTGTTTATCTGTTTATCTGTCTATCCATCAGTCATCTATCTATCTATCTATCTATCTATCTATCTATCTATCTATCTATCTATCTATCTATCTATCTATCTATCTATCTATCTATCTATCTATCTATCTATCTATCTATCTACCTAACTATCTATCTACCTATTAATATGTGGAAATATCTGTTATATTTTCATATTAGATAACTGACCATCAGATGTTAATATACAGTAATCAATAAAAATAGTAAACTATAAATGCTTACTGCATTCAAAAGTATACCTCTTCTAAATGTAATCTCTTGGTGTTATAAAGAGACTAAAATGCTACAGTATTTATTTATGGATTAAGAAAAGAAAGCTGACAATTTTCACACGTTCTTTGGAAATAATAGACTATTTCCTTGATTATTTAGAAATTATAAATTAATAATTTTTAACAGATGTCATTGTTTATATATTATAATTTGTGGAAATATCTGTTATATTTTCATATTAGACAAATTATCATCAGATGTTAATAGACAGTGGTGATTAATAAAAATAGTAAACCATAAATACTTCCTGCTTTTAAAAGGTACCTCTTCAAAATGCAATCTCTTGGTGATATATAGAGACTAAAATGCTACAGTATTAAGTTTTGATTTAAGGAAAGAAAGCTCACAACTTTTCACACATTCCTTAGAAATAATAGACAGTCTCACTGGTCAGCTAAATCTATATAAATTATGTAATGGTAAAAATCAATTTGTTCTATGTCCATACAATAAAAAACTAAAATTTTAAGTAATCATAAGTAATATATATATATATAATTAAAAATTAGTCAACACTTAGACAATACCAATATCAATCACAATAACAATCAATAATTTCAAACTGTTATCAAGGCAACATCTTTTTAACAATAAAGGTAGAATCTAATATTTATTAATTGTCTAATATATTTATATAGACACTAATGATTGCAACTTAACCATAGATATTGAAATTACTAATACAAAAATTGTTTAAATAAACCTCTTTAAACAGGTAAATATAACCTATTCTGAATATAGACTAATAAATAGTCAATTATAATATTACAAACTACAATCCTAAATTTCAAATGGCACCCAAAGTATTATTTCTTCTTCTCCTTCTTCTTATTATTTAAGTAATACTTTGGGTACAATTTGAAATTTATAATTGTAGTTTGTAAGGTTATAATTGACAATTTATTCGTCTGCATTCAGAACAGGTTATATTTACCTGTTTAAGGAGGTTTATTTAAACTTCTTTGTATCAATAATTTCAATCTCTGAAATCAAGATGCAATCTTTAGTGTCTATATAAGTATATTAGACCATTAATAAAGGAAGGATTCCACCTTTATCTCTAAAAGGAGATTGCTTTGACAACAGTTTGAAAGTGTTGATTGTTATTGATATTGGGATTGTCAAAATGTTGACTGTTTTTTTTAATGATTACTTATAAACAGATTTAGCCTTGAACATTATTACACTTAATGTGCACGTGTGTGTATATATATAATGTTTTCATGGTTCTATGATGTAGATAAATTATTTTTAGGTAAAACCATGTATTATTTTCTATTATATACCGATATTTCAATGAACTAGCATCAGCCATTTCTTGAAAGGAAATTTGTTCAATCTCAAATTGTAACGTGACTGAGTGCGAGATGAAGCATGAGAATCAGCTTGAAATAGTTTAGTATTTAGAATATGAGGTTTATCAAAATGTATATTTCTCTTAGTTTTACCACTTATTAATTTAATGTCAATATGACTTATGTGAAAGATTAATTGTTCTACTGCAAAGAATTTCAGCTACTGAAAAAATCTGTAGGATGATGATGTGATGAAATATAAGAATATGTCTGTATGGATATTTTTTTGAAAGCTAAAAATGATAGATTATTTTGTTTTCTGTTGATCGAAAGGTTTTTTTAATCAGTTTCTGTCTTCATTGTAAATTTAATATTAGAATGGATACTTTTTTAAAAAAGAAGAGAGAAAAGAATGTAATTGTTTTTTTTTTCTAAATTTATTTAAATTAATAATAATAATAAATCACCAATTGAAAAGTACATAAAAAATAAAATAATTCCTTGTAAGAAATCTTCTGTCTGTCCACAACTCTATGAACTTCAAAAAAAAAAAAAAAAAGCAGATACCACGTAGTAAGTGCAATAGGATCTCCCATTTACATTTTAGTTAGGTATTTATCTGATTTAATAAAACATACAATTCTATTTATTTAATCATATATTAAAAATTCTATACATTTTATTTTTCTTTTAAAAAATTTACAAATTAATGCAAATGATATTCTTGTCAGCTTCGATCTTGTTTCTTTGCTTACAAATGTTTCAATTGACTAAGATTTCAGTGCAATCTCTCAACTTTGCAATTTGCCGGACAATATTATGTATTGCCTTAACTAAACATCTCCTTTTAAATACATATTTTTTATACAATGAATAACATTACAAACAAACTTTTGATACTCTTATGGCTCACCTATATCAGGAGTAATAATTGATTTATTTATGGAAAATATAGAAACTCGTGCTTTAGAATCAGCCCTTTTAAAACCTTTATCACATGGATGGCAACATGGTAAAAATATATTACAAGATCATTTCTCACAAATAAATACTATTCATCCTTATATTAAATTTACCAGAGCCACAGAAGATCATAGAAAACTTCCCTATCTTAATGTACTCATCATCAGGAGGAAAAAAACTATGATTTTCAGTTTTCAGAAATAATACAGTGAGATAGGTATAATTTTCATTATATCATTATCCTATTCAGACTTTTTTCTGTAGCCAAAACTCTTTTCACTAAAGCAATTAACCTTTCAGATAAATCATGTCTGAAAGAAAAAATACATCATATAAAAAGTGTTTTATTAGCTAAGGGTTATAATAATAAAATTATTCACCAAGTCTTAATTCAAGCTCAAAATAATCAAAATAAAAAAAAAAAGAAAAAACAACTATTAGGATTTGTGTTTTTTATATAAAAGAAACTACAGACAATAGTGAATATATTCTACAATGCTATAATGTAAAAGCAGCATATACTAATTATCAAAAAATTAGTAATATCTTGAGGCTCATGGAGTTTATGAAATTTCACGTGACATTTGTAAATCTTCTTATGTAGGTATGAGCAATCATCACATTAGTATTAGAAGACATGAATATGCTAATGCAGCTAAGCAACATTCATCAATATCAGTACTTTAACTCCATGCTATGAATTCAGATCACAATATTAATTTCTCTAATACCAGGATCCTATCCAGATGTGATACTCACTAGAGAATCCATTGACATACTAAAAAGTCAAATTATATCAACAGATGTGATGACACATGCAAATTTCCTATTTGATTTTTTTTTTTTTTAAAGTATTATTCTGAAGATTTTCTGGCTTTTATTTTCAATTTTATATACATTATTTTTTCTATTGGTGGACCTTTAACATAGTTATAAATTAATATTTACAAGCCTTTATAGCCATCTTTATAATATTCTATTCAACACCCAGTTGATGACTTAGGTGATCAAGCTGAAACAACTTTGTATTCACAATAAAAATCATACACGAATGAACCTGCTAAATATATGTATATATAAATGATTTTTTTCCCTCATGTGTCATAGCATCAGCCGGGAAGCGAACCCGCTAACCCGGGACAACTGCTTGTAAAGCGGCTGTTGCTGACCTCTCGACCACCAATGCTTGACAAATGATTTACCTACATTATTACTTTCAACATCAATTTCTAAAAATCATTCATTCAAATATATGTTCGTACTTCTTTTTACTAATTTAAATATAAATAACCATATTTAAATATTTGTCTGGATTACAATCTTCATCCTTTAATAATAGATATATAAGACTCTCAAACATTTTAAATCGACAAATAATCTAATTTATATATGTCTAGATATTGAAATCTTGTAGATTTCCTTAAATAAAATTTAAAAAATATATATTTATATTGATAATACTATTTGCACACATTGATATGCAAATGAGAGAAAAAGTAAGTGATAAACAGTCATAGTAATTTACTAATTTAAAAGATAAATTTATAAAATTAGTATACAGCTTAACAAAAATGCTTATTTATAATCGCTAAAGGATTTATACAAAGCTAGTTATTCTCATATAAGCACATGGTTGCATTAGAAAATTAAATCACACTAATTTTCTAATGATAAATACGGAACTAAGTATTGTTGAAGATATACAAAACAAGGATCTATAATAATTGATGATGGTTGTTTCCATTAGAAATAATCTTGGAAGTTATTTGCTATACATATGTTTTCCGAGTGTTTGCAATATCGTGTTGTGATTTACAATCACTATTAGGAGATGAATTTAGAAAATTAAAAAACAACAACAATTGCCTAATATATATATTGAGAACAAATTTGATTGTAATTATTTAGAGAAAAAGGAAAAATAAATATTTATTTCTACTTGTTTTGTAATGACAAATAAGCAAACGTTTATTTGTAATAAGAAATCTCTCTAAAAGATTAAATACTAGCAAATAAAAATACAGCGAACAGCAACAAATCACCACATCAATGATTCTTTTAAGAAAGACATCTCTCTCTCTCTCTCTCTCTCTCTCTGTGTGTGTGTGTATAGAGATTAAGGTAACTGGTTAAAGTGCTCAAAACTTATTATGACTCAGAAGTATGACATTAATCTTACTCTAATATCTACTTTGGCAGCGCTTTAAAAATTTTGAAAAAAAATCTTTGTACAAAATATAAATTAGCCGAAAGAAATGGTTTGATAGAGAAGAAAATAACCGAAAAACATTAAATTTTAAATAACTGAAATACAGGCGTATTATATACCTGTATCAATATAAGTAATATATAGAGTATATGAGCACAGACTTTCACACGACCCACTACTCTCCACTCTATCTCATAACACTAATACACTTGAACACAAGTATGTCGAAAAGACAAATAATCACCAATACACATATTACATGCTAAATCAGCAATCATGAGTTGGTCCAGATTATCATCTCTACACATATATGCAATAAGTACTCAGATATATATTAAGATAGCCAATCTTTATACTTTAATGGACAGGCTTCAATACACTTCACACTCAAACTTTTCAACCGTCCCTCCATATTGACCTGAAGTCAATCTGTAAATAACCGAAACAAATTATACAATCAAAAAATAAAACGCCAAAAATTGTATACGTATTTTATTTATAAAAATTGACTCAAAAAGTTTGTTTCTTTGCCATAAATAGTAATTGTGATTTCAGATATGTCATCTGCTGTCTTAATAAAACTTAAAAATCAAAAAGTTCATCTGATCCCAATTTATTTTTCTTTGTCATCTTTATTAAATAAGGACTCTAAACCACTTTTTATCACTAAAATTTGTCTTTATTAAAAGGTGTACATCATTAATGTTATCAATATACGGGTAAACGCGTGCTGGCAATATCACCTGCTTGTATACTCAAGCAGGTGGCCTGTATGTTTCAGTGTCGCGCTAAAAGCTGAAAAACACCGTGTAGAAAGACAGATATATTAGAAATTACAGATAAATTAAAACGATGCAAATATTATAATTAGATTGTTTAATGCAGTCAACGTTAAATAAAAACAAATAAAATAATTGTTAAAGAGTTGATATTAGTTTTAGTGAATATTTAAATTATTATTTTACTATTTATCAACTTAATCAATTCTAAACTTATTCAAGGATTTAAAATTTTAATTAAATACCGGGTTTGTCCTAGTGTTGCTTAATACCGACCTTAAGTCAAGTGATGCAAAGTAAAATTAGTTAGATAATATAAAGATTTATTTCATTAAATAATCAAATAATAATAATAAAATATATTGTATTGTAAATGAACATAAATATAAAAAGAAATCACTGCTATATCCGTGTTTGTTCATGTACTTAGCACATATATGTATGTGTTGATGTATATACAAGTTTGTATGCATTCGTCTCTCTTTTTTTATTTATATTTTGCTTTAGAGTTAATATAATGTTAAAATTATTACTTATTATTAATTATTTATATTTAATATAAGACGTTTTATCTTCTCAGAATGTATTTTTTAGATGATTTCTTTAAAGACATTTAAAGGACATTTCTGCATTGATACTAAAATTGTCTTAAGTTAGTTGTATTGCAAATAAAGATTACACTTGATGGAAATGTATTTAAGCAAGCAATATAAAAGAAGAGAAAATAAAAGCAAGTTTAGAAGTTTATGTATTAATGATTCTGCAAATGATTAAACGATACAACTAAATTTTTAACACTGTTAATATCTAAAATATATTTTTCTCTATTTTCTTTAAGCTTATTACATTAATACTTACTTTTAAGGTCTATATTTGTGTAAATGTTGCCCACATTATTTGATTTAGTTTTTACTATTATAACTTTAAGAAATTCTTATTATTCTCAAATAGATAAGTATATGTATAATTGATCTAAAAAGAAATCAAAGCATCTTTCAATAACAGCAAATTCTGTGCAACATTATATTTCTATAAACATAAATCTTTCAGTCATTCTAAAGAATCTCAGAATTAGTTCTTTCATATGTTTAGGAGGGTGTTGCTTTTTTAAGATATTCAATATTAATTATTAAAATTTGTTTTTAAGGGTTTATTTTTACAATGACATTTATAATGGAGGAAAAATAAATTATTACATTGATTTAATTGGAATGATTTATATAAATATGCATCTATGTAAACACAGATATATACTTTGCTTGAAAAAACATTTATACTTTATATATTATGGGTTCTTCAATTTTTTTACAAAGTAATGTTTAACAATATAATTGATATTGTAGTTGCAAACTTAATTTTTTTTATGTAATTAAAAGTAATTTTGCATTAAAATGATGCATTTTGATATATTATAAAATATAATAATTAATGTTATATGCATGCATAAGCATCTATCATTTTATTTAATATATTATATATTAATTTTTCATGTGTTTTTGTAAATATAAATAATAGAGATAAAATTATTTTTTATATTAAATGCTTTTATTGATCCTGCACTAAAAAGAAAAAAATAATTGTTTCTTCCAGCACAATTGGGGTTTTTAGATTTAACTTAAAATAAAAGCATCGTGGGGGGGGGATTACTTAAATCAATCCCTTGTTATAGAAAATAGGGATTGACTTAATTAATTTCTGGATCTCCCATACTTTTATTTTAAGTTAAATCTAAAAGCTCCAATTATGCTTGAAAAAATTATTATTATTATTTTAGTGCATAGTTGATAAAAGCATTTAATATAAAAAAGTAAATTTTTATTAATGTTTTTAGTATTGGCACAGTAAATAAAAATGTAAAACTTCATCAGACATTAAACTGACAGGGCACTTATAGTTTATATTGTACCGGACATCACACAGCAGTACAGAGACATGAGACTCAAACTAGGATTGTTGAGGATGACGCCCCGAATAAGATATATGAATTATAATAATACATAATTATATAAAATCTTTTTATATTTAAAAACTAACCAAAATAAAGATTTGAACTCTGGATTGAAATTTTAATGTATTTTAATATCAAACTAGCATGAATACAATGCATATCTACATATAGCAATTTCACTTTAGATAGATTTACATTTATTACATTAACACTGAATAATTCTTAATTGCTGTTAACAGGAGTTATATAATATGTTGATTTAGGTCATGTGTGCAGATTCACTTTGCCAAAATAAACTCTCTTTACCCAGGAAATGAAAGATCAATGAATGATTAAAATTAGTAGGAGCCATACGTTCAAAGTTATAAACCATGTTTATTTATAGCAAAAATAAAAACATTTATTTTAATTTTATATTTTACATATATTTTCTTTTGACTATTATTAGAGAATGAAAAATATACACATCTACAGGAATGGTTCATTAATTTTAAAAGGGTAGGCAGCTTTAAACCAAGTGCACTACAGGAATTTATACAATACTTCTTCTAACATGATTCACATTTCTCATACCCTTATTTCTTACTGGGATAAAACAAGCAAAACAATTTAATGAATGGATATTGTAACTACTAACATAGAAAGATTAAACATATATGTAGGAAGGCCCCAGCTGGTCAAAGAATAGTTTTGTCATTGAACGTATTTTCATGAAGAAGACATACGTTCGTATGACGAAATGGTATGAAGGTTGAGGTAGGTTTGGTGATATGGGAGCTGGTGTATGATCTCTTCCATAGAGCATCCAAAACTTTAGCCTCGCACTCCACAAGGAGTATAATCCCTGATTATGAATGATTTCAAAAGGGAGGGAAAACTTCAGATTCTCGAAGATTCCTGAATGACTGAGCATTTGAAATACTGAAGAAAGGTTAATTAAGCTATGCCGGCAGTACAATATACATATGAGAATAAAAATAGTGTTTAATATAATAACTTTAATGGTTCAATTCCCATGCATAATGGTATGTATAATAGTGAATCAGGTTATGAATATCAAATGAGACATTTAATTCATTATTTATTTGCTTAGTCAGTTTATGCTTTCCCATATATGCTTCAAACAAAATTAAAACTTGTAATTGCTTGGCCCATTTGGCAATGAAAGTAATTAACACTTCATTCTTTATTGTGATCTTTCATGAACAAAAATAAAAAAATAATTAAACAAGAGAGTTTTAGAACGATCAACCCACGAGTCTATTTTAACATAATATATTCAATCTTACAGGGAGCGAATGATAAATAAATCCTTATCATTACAATTTACTTTGTTTTTGTTTCTTTTTTTTAAAAAAAACAACAATTATATATCAAATTTGCGAGGTTGAGCTGAACTGGCATATTACTAAAGAAAACTTTGAAAAGATATTAAACAGAAAGCACAGAATTATAAAGCTAGAATAAAGTGAAATCGGAGTTAGTATTGTAAGAAAATATATTATGTATATAGAGAGGTCTTATAAGCAAAGATTAACTATAAATATTATTAAAAAAACAATTAGTATTTAGAGGTAAGTACCGACAACTTTACATAGCTAGTGGATTGTTATCTCAGCATACTCAGGGTGAATAGTTAAATGGTTCATTCTTTTTACTTCAGTTGTGAGGATCAATCGGGTGGCCAACAATCTTGGTCACTATGGATCTTTCATCAGTGGCAGAATTCTTCCATGGCAGGAGTTTTGTGGCATCATACTAGAGGCAGCCTTGAGAGGCACAGGGAAAGATGATTTGGGTCCTACTCAACTGTCATTTTAAAACTAAGCACAAAAAAGTAAAAGCAAAGTGTAAGACTCGGACTTAGACTGGCTGACTCAGACTATAAACTGCCTCTTATCTCTCATCTATTCTATTTTTACCACCCAAGCTATTACAGGAATGTTTTGGCTCATTTGCCTAGAGACAGATGAGACAATTGTTAAATTCCTGAGCAAATTACAATCCATTTTAATTAAAAGTAAGATATAAGAAGATAAGGTTCAAATCTTCTTCATTAGCAAAACTTTTAATTTAAGTCTTTAAATTATAAAAGTAAAACTATGATGAGACGATATTTTGATTAATTAAAATCAAGCATTTAAAATATTTAATTAATGAAGAAAACTTCACAAAGGGCTGATTTGAACCTGCCATCTTGGTTATATCTTCTTTTTTTTATATTTTTACAAATATGAAATTAAATGCAAATAAATTTTACAAATGACAAACTTTATGTGATAAAAAAAAAAATCTTTTAAATAAAAAAACACAAGCTTAAAATATTCAAAAGTATGAAAATATCAAAATAACAGAATCAAAAATTATAAAATATTCATTATAATAGTTTGTAATATATATAATTACATATATATGATGGCACTGTTAGTAATTTAAATATTGCTGGGTTTAAACCCTTGTACATGTTAGTTTATTTTAGGTAGGAAAACATGAAGCTCACTCTGACTACAGAATGATTGCTTCAATATATAAGTAAATATATCTGTTATTAATTAAATGTATACCCCCTATATATATATAGCATATTTAATAGAAGGGATACTATGGACATTTTAAATATATTTAGTATGTGTGCATATTAATATATGTATATATAAGTGATTAAAAATATTAAATATTTTTTTAAGTAAAAAGTGTTTAACATTTATACTTTAATTGGAATTTTTTAATTAAAAAAAAAACGCTTCCCAAATCTATATTGTAAATGAACTTCACTTAATACATATAATTTTACTTTAAATCAATTTCACCCATATATATATAGTTTACATGGGAAAATATACATATATATATATATGTCATATTATTATTATTATTATTATTATTATTATTATTATTATTATTTGCAGGATATTTCGTGTAGTGAAAAAGCTAAATGCTGATGTTTGAGTAAGCTAAATGCTGACGTTTCAGTACAATATCAAGTATTTGTTATTGTACTGAAACGTCAGCATTTAGCTTTTTCTCTACACGAAATATCCTGCAAATAATAATAATATGGCATCTTTTATCTGTGAAAATATTATAATTAACATATATATATTAGCTATTTCTACAGTAAGTTAATATGTATACTCTTTATGTATATATCTAACAAACTAAGTTACCTATTAATCAAATTAATGCGTCCTATCACTTTCACAGACATGTTAAGTAAATGTGCAAAATTGCAACAAGTTACATTGAACATGAATATATTAAATATCAATTTGGGGGGGGGGGGTGTATGCTGCTCTGTAGTGAGTTAATAAATAAATAAACACAATTTTCAACGTCAATAAAAGCATTTAAAAAAATACTTTTTTAAATATATATATATATTTTAACAAAAAAAATTAAAACATATTTTGAATTTGAAAATAGAATAAAATATCCACAATGGAATGTAAATCTTGCTTTTGTTGTTTGAGCCATTTTTTGTTTATATTTCTAAGTTATAACAAATGCTATCAACTGAATTCCAATAGCAGTGGAAACATTGCAGGAAATGAAATGAAATATTTGAATAAACACATCTCAAAAATATATATGATTCCCAAAATGCATTTCTGACTTAATCAGCATTTTTCAGTTTACCCAAAGTCACAATCCTTCACATATATTCATCACTTTTATTTGGTAATGTACAATTGGTAGCTTTTTTACATTCACATATCTGACACCATCTTTTTTAGATATATTTTTTGTATATATTACTAATCATTTGTAAGTCAGTTTATCATATTATTTTTAGTTAGATATATTTGTTTTATAAGAAAGTATAAAACACATACACAATATATATGCAGGAGTATTTATTTTCAAACAGTATATGCGTAAATATACGCACAACACCTTAAGATTGATATTTTGTTAGGGATAAGCATTGAATCCAAGATACGGTTAGATGTTATATCATTGTTAATGAAATACAAATAGAAGAATACATTTTAAAATAATTTTATTAACATAAATTTAAAAAAATTCAGAAAATAATTTAACATTTTATCCAAAATCCAAAATTATTGTCAAGCATTAGTGGTCGAGAGGTCAGCGACAGCTGCTTTACAAGCGGTTGTCCCAGGTTGGCGGGTTCGCTTCCCGGCTGATGCTATGACACATGAGAAAAAAAAATCCAAAATTATAGATGTGACTGAGTATTGTTATTCATTTAAACGGTTGTCTTTTTAATCAGTTTATTTCACATGTTGTTTGATTTAAAAGAAAAATTAAATAAATAGATAGGCAGGTTCTTTTTGGTTGCTATATCAATAATAAAAGAAAAAAGTCTTATTTTAAAGTTTTCTAAAAGAGTGGCATTGGTGTCAAATTTGATTTTCTTGAAAGACAGCAAAACAAAACCATTCTTGACTTAGCGCCTAAGGCAAAGAAGCTATATAATGTTAACGAGTTCTACAACATAATAGAACAATTTCAAATCCTGTAAAATTGCATCTAATTTTTTCTTTACTGAAAACAACTTCTTCAAACTTTTCATATGTAGTTGTATGTATGTTTACATAATTTTTATGCCTATATCCAATGATTATTCGTAAAAAAACAAACAAAACCCTGATATATATATATGTCGTATTCAGTATTGATTTCTAGATCAAAACAATATATTTTATTTATGCAAACTGGATATGTAACTAAACTATTTATTCAGTATACTGAATGTTTACTCTAGTAAATAGAGGGATTTGAACTTAGAATTTTCTGTGTATATTCATCCTCCATTCTATCTCAAATAACCGATACACACGACCACGCACATGTAAAAAAGATAAATGATCCCCAATATATATAAAAGGCATATTTTGCGGATTCATCCGTGTTAAAAAAATTAAATATTGATATACCAACGTTTTTATTTGATCACACAAGTCATATACCGACGTTTCGACTTGATCACACAAGTCACCCAGTGGGTGACTTGTGTGATCAAGTCGAAACGTCGGTATATCAATATTTAAATTTTTTAACACGGATGAACTCTCAAAATATGTCTTTTATATATGCAACCCGTGAAAATCTTCGTATCAACATATATATATAAAACTACAAAAATTTTCAAAAAATGCCTATATAAAATTAAAGATTAATATCTTTTGCTATAATTAAATTTACACCAAATCCAAAATTCAAACAGACCAGCCAAATAATAATAATAATTTTGGATTTGGGGTAATTTTAATTATATATTGACTAGTTTAGCTTTATGCTTGTAATGCTTATATATATATCGTGCAAAACTAACATATATCAATTAAGCCAGTTCATAATCTTCCACACATATGTACAATCAGTGCTTCCATTATATTAAATAGCAATTCCTTAAACTTTAATGGATAGGCTTCAATCTTCTCACTTTTCCAACAATTCAGTCATCCATTTCATTAAAAAACCAATGATGTATTGTAGTCATACCAATATATATTTATGACTACTGAAATACCTCTAAAATTCTAAACATCCAGTAGTTGGCAAGATTAGGAAATAATGCCTTTTTCTCTATATCTGTTTAATTACTTCACACATTGTACTACAATGTCATTTCTTTTTTATTATTTTAGATGTTATAATGGTGCTGTGATCGCTTATATTTTTTTTTCATTGTTTGTGTCCATCCACAATGTTACCTTACTATATGTAGTGTTTTTTATGTGCCATAGATATCATTTTAAAGTTATTACTTAAAAAAATTCTGAGGATGCCAACATCATATGGACTGTTGGGAAATTAAAATATATATTTGTTGTATATTGTAATTTTGAGTAATTTGTTTACATATTTAAGATTATTTATGCAATTATAAATTTATTTTAAACGCACATTATTATATTAAGTAATATTTACTAGGTTCCCCTCTTTTCTTCCATAGAGTAAGCTTGTGGTTATGACCTGTAGAGATCCCTACCTTCACATTTTTCAGACGTATATTCTTGAGGTTACAGCCTTAGTAAATATTACTTATTATTTATGCAATAAATTGCAAATTACTTATTGTAAACCCACATGACTATAATTAGATTTTATTTGAAAATATTTATTTTTAAGAAAACAAATCACAAAAAAGTGGCAGCAGTTTTTACTGGTTAACAAGAATATCTTTTATCAACAGCAATAAAGAAATTTCTTTTAAAATTTTAATAAGAATAAATTTAAATACAATTTATCCAAATCACTTCGAACACATTTTAGAAAAATCCTTTATTTATACATATATACATATATCTATGTTTTGACTGCCCTGTAGTCTTATATTTTGGCTCTGAAGAAGACTGCAGAACAGTTGAAATATAGGTGTATTTATATATGTACAAATAATGGGGTTTGCTAAAAAGTGTTCAAAGTGGTTCTGATGAACACTGCACAACAGTTGAAATGTAGATATATGTATATATGTACAAATAAAGGGTTTTGCTAAAAAGTACTCAAAGTGGTTTGGATAAATTGTATTTATATAAGATATTACAGCAAAATAAAAAAAAGGGGGATTTTGGTAATATTTCTGAACAATAAATTTAATTATTATTTTAAGATATATTTTCTTTCTTTAAAAATATCTGATCTAAAGTGCTTTTGAATTTCAAAAATTGAATTCAAATAACAAATATTTCCTCTACTAACTTTTTGAATAGACAAAATTACATCTAATATAAAATGCTTTGTTATTATATAGTTAAGAACTCTTTTTAATAATTTATTTTTCTATTCTGAAAAGTACAAATATTAACTTTTAAAATGTCTATCATTTAAAAGCTTACATTTGTAATAAGTAATGGAAAGTTTATCAAGTTTTGATATATAAAAAAGGACTAATTGTATAAATAAAATATTGTAAATTAGATTCTGAGGGCTGTTCTCTTGCAGTGGCCTTTTAAAAAACTACTTCATGTGACACACATTTTATTCTTACTTTAAATGTACGTGGTGCGTGTGTTTTAATTTTTTTTAGATGTATGTATTTTTATTAATGCAAGTTTTTCTCAAAAAAATTAGTGAATGATAAAAAATCATTCTATCAAAATGCACATTTAACATAATACATCAACATTTTATTTGTTCCTTTTCAATTTGCTCTGCTTTTTAAAAATTCTTATTTTTTTTCTTTTATACAAGTTGTCTTCCTTTTATATTAAGAGTTTTTCTTCTCAGCATATACTTTAGACTGCTTCTATTTCTAAATATATGCCCAATCCTTATTTATTTCAATAAATAATCTAAAATATAATTTCCAATAACTCTATTTATATTCTCATCTTTTATTTGTTCATTATCTTCAAATTCATATCTCTAAATATCCCACTTTATAGTAGTAATATTTATTCTTCATTTGTATTGAAATATTTTAAATAAAGTACTTGTCAGAAATAGCAATATTTACTAAGGCAATAAACCTCAAGGATTTGCACTTAAAAATGTCAAGGTAGGGACCTCTACAGGTCTTAACCACAAGCTTACATTTTTCTTCCAAATCGTAAGCTTGTGGTTAAGACTGTAGAGGTCCCCACCTTTGCATTTTTAAGTGCACACTCTTGAGGTTTATTGCCTTAGTAATATTACTTACATATCAATGTGTATTAAATAAATTTATATTTATCAGAAATAGATAAATTATCATTATTCTGAAATACACGAATTCAAATGTTTTTAATTTTTTTTTTTTAAGAACTTTACACCAGCTAGTATGGTACTGTAAAAAGTATACCCAATAACTACAATTTCCATGATAAATACATCAATAAAAAAATTTGAATTATTAGAAAATTTATTCTAAATATATTTATTCAATATTGTGTAAAATACATCTATTACATTTACATTGATGTCAACTCCACATAACCAATTAAATATAGGGAATTTGAACTCAGACTATCAAGCATTTTTCAACTATCTACAGTATCTCATACCACTGATAGACATGACCACACACATGTAGAAAAGATAAAGAATCACCAATATTTGTATTTTGTGCTGAACCAGCACTCATTAGTTGGTCCAGATTATCATCTCCCACATATATATATAATCAGTGCTAAGTTTTATATTAAAATAGAAAATCCTCATACTTTAATGGACAGGCTTCAATCTATTCCAACCTCCAACTCTTCAGCCATCCATACCATTAAAATCTGATGATAGAAAGCTCAACTCCCATGCTGATGCCAATATTATTGCCATGCCCATGTTGACCTCAAATCATTCTGACCTTCATGTATAGGACCTTATCCATTTAAATACATATAAGAGGGATGGGCAGAATACAGACTTAATGTGTAAATATTTGAAATACACGCATTCTTCACATACCTGGAGCCTAATTGTAAATATAGGAGATTTGAACTAAAATTTTGGAATTCTGTATAATGTTCATTTAAATAAAAATGGAAATGAGAAAAAAAATGGTGACAGCTTCTAAATAAATTAAAATTGTTTTAAGTTTATCCTAACATTTAAAAAAAAAGATTTTATGCTAACATTTCTCTTTCAGTGTAAATAAAACAACTTAAAATATGTCATCATTTTTTTATGCTGTTGTATCAACTAGAAAAATAAATATAATGTGCTTAGAATTTTATATTTGTAACATTCTTAAAACACACACACACATATTTAATCCATTATTCCAAACGAGGTTTTGGATCATAAGGATTATGAAAAATGTAAACAAAAAATTACGCATATTTTAAATTATACTAGCATTCACTTTACTGGAATAAATTAAAGTAATAATAAATATTTACTGATCATAAAAATTGATAATAGAAATGAAATTCTGTTAAATTATTCTACAATGCAATACATAATTCTGATTTTGACTACATAAAAATATCAGTCCACTAGAGGGAGCCTGGGACTCCAGTTCATGCTGTTACAGGTTCCCAGTTTTATTCCCAAGGTTATAGTCTAGTTGCGAATTCATAAAAGAAAAGTTTGCTAGGATGTAAGTGAATACCTGTTTTATTGTTTTTTCATCTTTACAAGAAATTTTAAATAGTTTTTATTCAAGAATAATTAAAATTACCTTTCGATCCATTTTATGTAAACGGCTGCCATTAGCAAAATGAAAACAAATTATTCTAAAAAAATAGAGACACTAGAAATCCTAATCTTATTGATAGAATGAAAACAGTAAGCATTTTGGATATCAAATCTCATTGAAAATATTAAAAATAAAAATGCTAACAAAGATAGTTTTAAGAACTTCATCCTTGCATCAGATATTAATTATGTTAAACAAGTTTCCATGACTGAAAACCAATCAGGGAGGACAGAAAACAGCCTAAGGAACACTATAAATACAAAAATTAATCATAAAATTAAAAAAAAAAGAAAACCCAGTGCTAAATTGTTCATAGGAATAAAATTACTATATTGTCTGTCAAACCAGAAGTTGCCGAATATGGCAAATCAGTCCAGAGCGAATAAATTATTTTGAATTTTAATTTGATCTCAATTTTGGAATTAAACATTATAGATTAGGACTTAAGCTATCTTCCTGCACAAAAATCAAATTTCTCTGATGATCACAAAAGAAGTTATTAGCCCACTTCCGGTGTAATTGGGGGACCACAAAAAATGAAAAAATATTCAAATCAACACAAAATTACAACAAAATTATTCCCGAGCTACAAAACAATGATTTAAAGGCAAAATTAGTCCAAATGAGAGACATTGAAGCCACAAATGATCCATCCTCTTTTGATTCAACAATTATTGAGATTATTCCAAAGTTTAACAGCAAACTTTCAGATTATACAACTGAATCCTTGACTACTAACCAAGACCCAGAATTCAATCCAAAGAAGCAGAATCCAATTAGTGTCAACAAATAAGAATCATAGTAAACCCTGAAGGTCTTTATAGTTGGATGGGTTGAACAGATATTGTGAACATTTGCAGACATGGGAGGTTGGTAATGATTACAGACTTCCAGCTCTATTGACCTCAGTGTGCAATGTGATATGGACAAATGGTGTGTACTCATGATGTGCAAGTAAATCTGGCTTGATTACAGATAACAATGAATCCACTGTTGCATTGGTGGGCATTGGTCTGCACTCCTCTACTTTTCCTCATGTGTGGTGGGGGTGGTCATGAGGGGCTTGGTTCATTTGTGGGGGTGGTTGGCCATCACTGCCAAGCCCAGGTGAGGGTCACTGCCCTCCATTGAACTTTGCCCTGAGAAGCTGTGGCACCACCTTGATGGATTGTTTATTAGGACAGTGTTGATTTGAGCTCATTATTATTTTTGTTTCCTTAGTTAACTTTAAAATTTGAGCATTTGTAAGCTGGTTGGTCTGCTAAGGGCCACTGACATATTTTGTAGCTTTGATGGAATTGTTGCTGCAATAATTTTGCAGGCATGGGTCTGCACTTCTATTTTCTTCCTCAGGGGTGGTGGCAGTCATCAGGGTCCTGGTTTATTGGTGCAGGCTGTTGACAATTTATTGCCACTACCTGGAAAACCTGCCAGGAGGGTACCTGGTCAAAGTCTCAGTGCCATTCTTGCTCTGGTCAGCTACTGTGCCCTTGATAGGTTGGTTTTAGGCAATGCAGATCTGTGCTTGTTACTTGTTAGTTTTTCCCTAGTTGGCTTTTCAATTTTGGACAGTACACCAAATGTGGTCCCTGCACATTTGGACTGTTAATTGGGAGAAAGAGGTACATATAATAATCTTGACATGGCTCAGCTGTGGGTCAAGAGTTTATTATCCATGTACAGATACACATTAATCAAAATTATAGTAATCCTTTTATGGACATAATTTTTATCGAGCATATGCACTTTATATAAACCTTGTCAATAATTGTTTTACCATGTAACATTAAACACTTTGTAATCCTCAACGAGTAAGTGTACCTGAACATTTTTGTAATCTTTTAACTAATAAAGGTTACTTTTGAGAGAAAAAAAAAAATCTAAAAATATATCAATATATTAAAAAAATAGACTAATAAATAATTTAATACAACTTAAATTATAATTTATAAATATAGATATTGTATGCAGTATTTAAAAGCACATATCATTTTCCTCACATGTGCGTGACTAATAATACAAAATACTTCATTTATTAATATGCAAATAAATACTATTTTATTATAAATGAATATAAATAAATGTCAAATATATATATATAATAAGCACTCACAATCATGTATTCTAATGGTAAAATTATATTTCAATTCTTAATTATTATTTACCTTTACATTTCAAGTTATTATTTTTTTCTGAACACTCTTAAAAGTGAAAACATAAAATTATGTTTTTTAGGATAAATAATTATTTTTTTAAAAAATTCACTCCAAATTTATTTTCATTAACTTTTTTTTTACTTGTAAATTTAACCAAATATTTTCCTATTTCTAATTATCACCTAATTTCACAGACATTTGCAGTAATTTTGTTCAAAAGATGTTTTCTTTACTTATTGTAAAAAAATATTTTAAAAAGAGACACATTAAAGTAAAATATTTTTAGTGAAATAGACTTTTTTCTTTAGTATTTAGTAATTTATTCAATCAAACCTGCACAGTACATACATGTGGAAGTCACTTTCCTTCATCTGTGCTTTCATACATATATAAAGCAGATTATGTATCATGTACAGGACTAAAGTCTCTAAACATCAAATGATCACCATTTCTTATGCTTGGTTATAACTGTAATTAAAACAGGCAAAAACTCACTATACATATTGCCACACTGCAAGCTAGAGTAATCAACGGATGCCAGAAGGTAGTTGCAGTGCTCTCAGATCCAAGGCTCCTCACTGACGAAGGCCACAAGCAAAAAACTAGTCTGGAGATATTGGATGAGTATGCACTAGATGGGGATTTTATGCACAAGCCTTCTGGGATCCATTGATTACTCTAGCTTGCAGTGTGGCAATACATATAGTGAGTTTTTGCCTGTTTTAATCACTAAAGTCTGCAGATTAGTAAGATGACATCTTATATTAATCATTGGTGTGACATGTCCTGGAGATCATATATATATATATATATATATATTGAGATTCTCAACACCATTAATTTCTAAACATCAACAGTAGAAAGTGGGCTGTTCTCACATATTGAGCTATGAAATATACAGAAATTTAAAGCAAAGTGGTTCATATTAAGAATATAATAACAGAAATGAGGTGCTTTTAGATTTTTGAACAGTTCTTAGATCTTTTATATCTAATGCATTTTCTTTAGCACCATTTCTTACTTTTTATTATAATATCAAGTCTCCAGCCCAAATTGAAAAACTGTAATTGTTTTCATTACAAGCCAATTTTCTTGCATAGTTCTATAGATCCAGATTCAGTTCAGCTTCTGTTGATTTCACTTATTTGATAACCTTAGCGCCATTATTGTTTGACCATAAATAGTGTTAAGCCAATAATACTTAACATGATCAATTGCTTATATATTTTGCTATCTATTAGCAATCTAGTAAAAAAATTTCTTAGATTATGCTAAAAAGTAGTCTGGCTGTATTTGGATATGATGACACTGGATAAAGATTTATTAATCACCTACTATTTGAAATCTATTGATTACTAAAGCTTGCACTAGATGAATAACTGTAGTAATATGGGAAGAAAATTGATACTTGATTGCTAATAAATAAGAAAAGATGTAAACAAAGATCACGTGATGTTTAAATGATTTAACACTAATTCAGGCCAAAGAATAAAAGGCCTAAGCCTATTTAAGAACTGAAGTTTCCATAATATATAGAAATTGAAGTGGATTCAGATCTATATAATTATGTGAGCAAATTGGTTTGAATTTAAAAAAAATACGTGTCTTAATCTGGACTGGTAGTTTAAAGATATAACAAAAAAATAAATAAATGGTTGCTAGAGGAAAAGTGTATTAGATCTAAAAGACCCAAATGCACATCAAAAATCAAAAGCTTCTCACAGATTAAAGTCATAAACTAGAAACTAAATTAAAAATATTTGGAAATAACAGACTAGATACAGATGTATTACGTGTTACCATCTGGTATCCTTTGATTGCTAAAGCAATAAAATTGTTACTAGATTGTTAATAGATAGCAAAATGTATAGGCAAACTTTATATGATGTTTAATAAGTAATGTACTATTTTGTCTAATATACTTATGTATAACTATTTTGTTATTTATGGTTACATAGTTTGATTTATATATTGCATTTTCTAAATTTTTATAATGTATTTAAGTGACATTAGGAAACGATGGATCATTAAGGAGTGGCGGAAGCAAGGAAAAAGTTATTAATCTTAAATGCAAACTTTGTTTTTTTAAGATTGTAAAGTTTATATATACCCACACAGAAAGTCGTATTATATCATTAATATTTAAACCAAAAATTCTATGTAATATATATAAATTTAAATATCAGTTGATTCAAATCAATTTTGTTTTAAATATTCCAGCTGATTTATCATTCCTTCCTCCAGCTATTGACATTCAAGAAAGTTATCCATATATAATCATTAATGCTTTGTAAGAAATTATTATATTCTCAATGCAAAAAGTTGATCGAATTACTATGGCAGAGGACAAATTAATTGTTTGTAGTTGCAGCGATTGAGACGCATTAATTTATCTGTTACATATAATTGTCATAGAAGTATTTATTATTATATATATATATGTGTTTGTGTGTAAAATAAACAGATATGTATAAGATACATGGTTGAAAATCTTTTGTATAAGCTAGATGGAGATCTTTTGTATAAAATTGTTATTAAGAATCTTTAGAAACCTCTTGATTTTATAAAATTCACTTGAGAGCCTGTTTGATGTATTTATATTATCATCAAAACTGCAGATTTTGAAAATATTGAATTGTAAAAACAATTAGATCAAAGCTTGTTTATCCATTTGATATGAATGCATACTGATTCTTAATTGTGCACTACACTTATAACCAAAAAGTTTACAATGAATTCCCCAAACAAAAGAGAACAACGGAGGGGGTATGGAAATACTACTGCTTTTCACACCTGGGCATTATTATGTCCAAATAAAAATAATCAAAAAGTATAGCAACAGAAAGATGCTATTTTATAACGAATTTTAATCTATTCATATATTATACATATTGATTTGTAATTACATTTCCATACTCTGACATTCTAAATATTAATGTGAAAAATTATTCTTACAGAATTTAAATATAAAATTTAATAATATTTATTGTACCGAGTATACTTCAAAACTTTCACATTATATTCATGGTCAGTCTGCTGAGAATAGACTTATCTTGAATACGACATGAGAGCATCAGAAATATATTCGGTACAGTAAATATCCAATAAACCTCACATGATCACCATTTCTTATGCTTGCTTATAACTGTTATTAAAACAGGCAAAACTCTTTATACATATTGTCAACTTATGAGCAACAATCCCGATGATAGCGATCTAATTTATCTCTCTCCGCTGGCATCGCAAAGCGGAGACACAAAGAGACTCTAACTGGAATAATAGTATAGTGAAACATTTATTATTAGATTTAATATACCTAAAAAATTGGACCTTTCACATTAATTATATAGATAGGATTAGTGGGAGATCATCTAGTCAGATCAAGCATAGTTTATTAATCAAAATATAATATTTTAAATAAATGAAACAATGATTCTGAAAGTTATTATATATGTAAAATTTATTAATTTAAATAAAATATGTGTGAATGATTTGATTATATTTCTCCATTAGTCTTCACTGGTCTCTTTACATTATATAATGAGATTTATCTTTTATAATTTAAGAAGTGAAAAATGTATCCATTAATTTATTATTTTATTGCGGTTGATCTATATGCCAATAATTGATAAACTACCATATCTGTAAATACACTTTTAATAGTGGTAATATGAGTATATAAATGACTCTTAAATCCACTCCCAGAAGGAAGAACAAATATAACACTTGACCAAATTTATTTAATAAAGATTCTTGTATTATCGAAATATGATTATCATTAATAAATGTGGTAATCTCAGCTTATGCTGAGTAAAAACACGTGTGTGGGAGAGTTAACCAAAATTTTCTTTTCTACTTCTCCCCACCTCTCCATCCCCCCTCATTCTCCTTCTTCTTTTCTAAAAAAATTTTTCTATATTTTTTTTTAAATTTTTAAATTTTTTTTTAAAAGAGTCCTTTTCCTTTCTTTTTTTTTATTTAAAAAAAAAAAAACAAATCTAACCCAAAAAAAACAAAAAAAATATTTTTATTTTTTTTTTTTTTTTTTCTCCCCCTCAAAAAAAAAACAATTTGGGTGGGAAGGAAAAAAAAAAAAACCCACAAAAAAAAAAAAAAAAAAAAAAAAACGCTGAGATTTTTTTTTAAATTTAATTTTAATTAAAAAAAAAATAATATTTAAAATAATAAAAGTATTTTAAAAAAATATAAAAAAAAACAAAAATATTTTTAAAAAAATAAAAATTTTTAAAAAAAAAATAAAAAAAAATATATAAAAAAAATATTAAATTTTATATAAATAAAAAATCCCCTTTTTTTTTTATTATAAATTTTTTATTTTCGCAAAATAAAATTTTTTAAAAAAAAAAAAAAACAAATTTTTTTTAAAAAAATCTTTTCTCTCCTCTCAAAAAAAAAAAAAATAATATATTTTTTATAAATATCTGAGTTGAGTTTAATATAATATAGGAATATATATTTTAAAAAAACGTTGTCTCTTCTTTGTAAGATGTGGGCAAATAAAAGAATATTTTTACCTCATACAACCAATAATATAATTAGCGGTTAAAAGGTTAATTTAGAATATATATAATTGCGTCGCAAATTGACGCACGCATGAAAATATTAATAAGTATCGTAAAGAAATCTGCTTAGTAGAATCAGAACACTACGGCTTATGAATATTCATAAATTTTACTTGGAACTGGAGATTAATAGGGTGGTGCATGGCATATTTATGTGATCCAGTCATGGATCCTAGAAGGTGCTTCTGAAAATTCATTGAAGAAGAAAAGATCTATATATGTTATCAAAATCACACATTTCTTTATTTTGCTGTAATATCCTATAAATACAATTTATCCAAAACACTTCAAACACTTTTTAGCAAAAAATCTTTATTTGTACATATACATACACCTACGTTTTGACTGACCTGCAGTCTTCTTCAGAGCTATGATATAATGAATAAAATAAAATACATAACTATATAATAACACTATAAAAAATGTAAACAATAAAAAACTAAAAACAACATAAAATATATTTTTAAAAAAATGAAATAAATAATCAAACCTACATAAAACAATTAATATAAAATAAATGTCATTGTATTAAACTAATTTTTTTGTTGCTTAACTTGTTTGAGTAGTTCGAATTCCTTTTTCTCTACTTCCACATGTACAACTACATATATGCATATTTTAATTTAGTTAATATTGAGTCTCAATGTCTTCTTGGCTCTGCTAGTGGGCTGAATTTAAAATGAATTCTCATGTGCCATCATTATATGTTATTTATTAGGTGTTTGATCTGGGACTTATGATGTAAGTTTCAATTCAGGTTGGTCCCTAACCTAAATCTCAGGTTTGACTGGGTTTGAAGTATATTTTGTAAGTTGCAGCTCATGTTAGATGGATTAATATGTTTGACCGGTACATAGGATTTTTTTAAAATTGTATTTTATTTTATTTTGTTCATTATATCATTGCTCTGAAGAAGACTGCAGGTCAGTCGAAATGTAGGTATATGTACAAATAAAGAGTTTTGTTAAAAGGTGTTTGAAGTGGTTTGGATAAATTGTATTTATAGGACCTATATATGTCTGCAGACTTTGGCAGAATCAGCTATCAAATAAAGAACAGCCTGCTGTGAGTTTTTGTGGGCAGATTTGTCCCAGAGAGATCCCATACAGAGCTAGCTCAAGTGACAAAATAAGTCCCCAGGGGTTTAAAAACCTGGTTCTTGGACTTGTAGATATGAGGTGAGGTTCAGATTTCTGATACACCTGGGGAATGAGCACAATATATTTGAAAAACATTAACAAAAAAGCCTGTATGTATGCAATGCTTAAAACAACACTTATATAATACTTTAAAAGAATACTTAATTACTTCCTATATATTATGGAATATCCAGTGTAATGGTATAATTTGAATACTAACCAGTAAAGGCAAGCTTAAATTCATTAATAAAATGACAGAGTATTGAAATAGAAATCCCCTTCCCCTCTTACATTAATTGATATATAAAACTTCCCACAAATGTTAAAACAAACATGAAAATTCGGTTCTAAGTGCTACACATCATTATGTATATAAGAGTTAGATGATAGTTATTTATTTCATAAAATAAAATAGATTTAATTTCATATAAAATAGATTTGAACTTTTAGAATTAGCACTATTGTTTTAAATTAAAATGAAAACATGTCTGAGAAAAACAGATTTCTACTCCGTTTTTCAGCAATCACACTAAAATATAATTAAGTTGTTTTCCCCAAATTTGCAAGCATCTGCTGGAATTGAAATAACAAACTTGTTTTAATTAAAAGAAACTAAACTGATCTTCCCATGAAAAAGAAGGGGAGGAGTTTAAAGGAGAGGGCGAACATTCTTGCAAATTTAGAAAGTTATTGGCATATTATTTAAAATATAAAATATAATAATCATAATGCGAAATATTGTTGCCATATGAAAGTGAAATAACAACTTAGAATTATTTACTAGAGGCTCAATGATAGGAGAAATACAAAAAGAATTTATAGAGAGTTGAACACATTTTAACAGATAACAGTAAGAATTTACAAGTTATATTGATTGATAATATATTTCTAATCTTAAGATCAGCTAAAAAAATTACATTACATTTGAAAGAATAGTTAGATAATAAATTTATCTTAAAATTGAGATTATACATGTAAATTTACGAGTTATAGCGGCAACATGGATTTGTTACCTTGTTCATTATTGATGGTGATTCTTGGATGATTTTAAAAAAGTCCATCAAAGACTAGATCTAGTTTTATTCAGATTGGTCAGGCAGGTAGCACTTTCATTATGTATATAGGTTCATAGTAATAGTTCATGAGTATCTGGATCCTGGGTGGTGGTGTTGGGAATGATGACATTCTGGAACAGTGAAAAAGATGATGTTTTTATCTACTCATGATACATTGGGTCAAAGGTACAACACTCTTCTCAAATTATTTGCTCTTCTTGAGTGTTCAATTCCAGCACTATTTATATCATTTTTAAGTTGTTCTGAAATACTTTTAACTACTTGACTTAAGGCAATTTATCTACTTTGGCGATCTGCAATTTGCAGACCAGATGCACACCTTTGTTCTTTAAGTTTTAAGACAATGCAATCCTGCAAGAATTTTTCGAACGATTGTTTTAAAATATAATCTGAGATTTTAAAACAAATTTGAAATGGTTAAAATTTCCACTATTCAATTTTACATTACTTTTATAAAATTATAAACTTTGAATTCAGACTAATGGATTTCTAGTTAACTGACTTAATTGCATTCGAGAATATTCAGCAGGATTACATGAGCCTTCCTGACCGCCATTACTAAAATAAATAATAAAATTTAATATAATTTAAAAAATACAAATTAATATAAAATATTTTAATATTGTAAACACTTTACAAATAATCTTCCTTCACCTATGATATATATGTATCCATTAAGCACATATAAGAATTAAAATAATGTAAAATATATATTCATTTAAATATTTCAAATAAAATATTTATACATATCTATGTCAATGTTTATTTTAATACTTAAGCAAAAAAATGTGTTAATCAATGCATGTATATGCATATGGATGGAGTTTGAATATGGTTTGGCAGTGGAAGATTCTGAGTGGACTGAATATCAGATTGACAACTTCATTACAATAATTATATTTTCACTATATATAGTCTAAACATAATTATGTATAATGAATAACTTTGTTCTGTACTATTTTTGATATGGATATACCCCTTTAGTTTTTTGTAATGTTTCTTCAGCAAGGCCCTCTTCTGTAGTGCCATCATTTTTATAAAATGGTTGCTATTAAAAATGGCAGATATTTTTTTTTAAAATGACTTTATTTTAATGATCATTGCAATAAATATTTGCTTGTCAAATAAAATATTGAATATAAATTGATGATGAACACTATGATGAATTCTCATTAAGAGCCCATTATGCATGGGGGGGAATATATTCTGAGCATTATATTTCACCTTCCAAGCATGAAACTAATTATGCTTTATCCATTTAGTTGTTCATATTTATTTGAGAATTCTTAATGGTTAGTAGAATCCAACATTTATTTGATCAACTATACCTTTAACTTATATTATATTTTCAGAAATTTTAAATTATTGTTTAGAAATATATGTTTGCAAATAAAAAAAATTCTTAAAAAATTATTTAAACTATGTAAATACATATAAAATATATCTTGTAGTATGCTAACATTCTAAAAGATTTCTTTGTTCTCACTAAATTTAAGCTTTCAACTTTCACTTTAATATTACACCATTATTATTTATCAGAAAATAATATATTTGACTTCATTTGATAGATTTATTTTTTTTAGAAATTAAACAAAATTTTAAAAAAATCACATTTAATTTGGGGAATTATTTTAAAAATTAGATTTTAATCAAAGCAAAGCACTGCCATATCATCAAATTTTATGTGGGGTAGATTTAATTTGAAAACTGAAGGAAATCTTTGTTTGATGTTGGTCTTAAAATGAAGAATGAATTATTTTTAATATTTGGTAAATCAACTAATTTATGCTTTAAAAGTGAAATTTTTTTTCATAATTTTTATGATATCACTAAATGTTATAACAGACTTGTTGTAATGACATATCTAGACAGTTGTATTTTCTGAAACCTTAATCCTATGGTACCATTACACAGAAGAATATATTTTATATTTAAAAATAAAACATTTCAGTAAAAAAATAAATATGTAATAATATATATTTTTGATATCTAATAATTATTACACAATTACGATACAAAAATCATAAACTTTCAAAAAATCAAGTTTCTATACTGTTGTAATATTTTCTTGAAGTAATTTCACAAAGTTTGATATTGCCAAATTTATAATGACTAGGTGTCAAAGTGTGGTGTCAGAAACTTTTAAATTTATTCTTATTTGATTATCCTGGTGTCTTTGATTTTTTTTTAAAGTTAAAACATTAAAAAATAAATATACATTAATTTTAAAGTTGTAGAAAAAATGTTATGAAATATCTCAGTAGAGGGCAAAAAATGCAAATTTAATTTTTAGATTTTTCAGACATAGGTCCATCATCTAAATAAATGGAGTGATTAAAATAAAATACACAACAACAATATTATAAAAAAATAATATTTTTTTTATTGGATGATTTGTGTTAACTCATTTTCTAAAACCAAGTGATTTATTCTTCAAATTACTTAAAAATTAAGGTATTTGTATATTTTGATTATATTTTTTTAAAATAATTAATTTTTTTTACTGCCATTATGAATACACCTGGGTCTCTTTTTATGTGGACTTATTTAACACGATTTTGAAGTTACGCAATTCATGTTTCACCGGAAGTCGAACTCTGAAAATGCGATATTACTTTAGATAATAAATTTTGTGCACTTATATTGTATTGAAAGTAATAGCACATTATTGGAATTCGACTTTCATCTTAGTAATTTCAATATTTTCAGTGCTTTATAATAGTAAGATTTTATGCAATAATGAAATTAAAATCATGATTTCCACATTTTATGTATACATACATTAAATTTTACAAGATTATAATGTAAATTTGTTCTAACATCGTGTGTGTTAATTTTGCATTTTAAATCACATTCTGTTTTTGCTTTTTAAAAAAGAACATAATCAATTATTAATCATTTAGTGTCCACAAGTTTATTTTTAAAAGGTGAGTAATAGCAGTGGGCACAATTAAATTTGACAATTAAAAATTAAAATCTGATTTTTAATTGTAATTAGCAATTTAAAAATTACTTACGGCGACATGAAATTAATGTGATGTAAAATGAAATTTGATTTTTAAACGGAATTGAAAATTAAAAAATTAAAGACAAAAATAAGAATTTAATTTTTAGTTGTTAGTTTTAACTAAATTTTTCCCAGCAGTGGTGAATAAATGTCTTTTTATTATCATAAGTCTAAGTTCATAAACAATTAATAAAATCATTGTCTCAAAGATTAATTACTAATTACGTTGTCAACAGAAAACCATTAACACAATATGAGAGTGAACTTGGCGCTAGTTGTATTTCCTCTTGTGAAGAATCTATTTTTTACCAGTTTGCAAATAAAACTGTTTATCAGCAAATAGCGATAATAATTAAAACGTGTATAAAAAATGTAAATTACTGTACTGTAAATTATGCATAAAAATATATTATTTTGAATAAAATTAAATATTATAGTTAAAAAAAGTTTGTCTTGTATCAATTTTTTTTCAAATTTGAAATTTTTTATTATATTTTATTTCCTTATTTTTTTTTGCATGAATTTTAAAGTAAATTTTACATTGGTGCTTTGCTTTTACGTGAGTTTTGAAAAATCACAGTCCGTATTCCTCCTTTTTCAAGGTAAGTTATGTCTATTTTTGCGTGATTTTGTTTGCGCGTGTTTTCTGAGGAACCTATCTATCGCGTAAAATGAGACCCAGGTGTATATACTTTTTCCATATAATTACAACTTATAACTACACATTATTAATTTCTCTTGACCTCCTTTCTTCTAAAAGTAAGTAATTTCAAGTAAAATCTGAGACTTATCACATTATTGATTTTAATTAAATATTACATAAATATTTGGGTAAATAATAACAAATATGTAAACAAACTATGAAAAGTGTATTTCTTTCCAAAATTTAACAAAAAATGAATATGCTCAAAAGCTCTTTCAACTATTCTTGCACAACAGAGAGAACAATAAACTAATAATTGGAAATGTGGTGGTCTGGTTACGGGTTTGTTTATAATATATTTTTTTTTTGTAATATTGACATTTTTTGATTTTTTTAACTCAATAATTCAATATTATTTTCATTCCAGGTTTTGACATAAAATGAATACAATACTGACAGAATACACTAAAGATAGCCACAAGAAGCTGAATTAAAGTTGAAGCACAATAGCACCATCAGACAGTCTGTCAAATAACTGTTGTAATATTTAAGAAAGTTATAAATAACACAATTAAAACTCCAGAGGATTTATATTTTCGGTATTGCTTAAAAACAATTACAAATGCTCATACATAGTGAAAGTCAATCTATTATAAAAATTTATTTGTAAGAGAAAAGGAAGCTGTTAAGTTAATTGTATCACAAATTATCATTTTCTTTTGCCTTCATTTGCTTTAAACTTTCAATATTAAGTTTAAGATTAACCCATTATTACTTATCAAAGAGGTTTATCTAATTAAATTAATAATATATAATTCAAGCACATAATAGATTCAAGCTCTAAACTCCTAGCATAAGCATATACTTATGCTTTTAAAATTGATGTTCATGGGCAAGTGAAAAAAGATTCTTAAATCACATGACTGAATAGTTTGTTTCTTTTATACAATATTAAATATTTACATTGCTCTGAATAAATAACAGAACATTTATTATCATAAACTAGTACATCTGGCTTTATTTGATAGATATTTTTGTTTACAAATGAAATAAATTGTAAATGTTCACAATTTAGTTTTGACTATATTAAAAAACAAATCAGTAATGACTGGAAGGTTGCTATTCTTCCACATGTGCCTTACTATTACTTTCAGACAGCCAATAGCTGTTAAAACAGCTGTCTGAGAAGCGATCAGGCCTAGACACATGACAGAGATTTTTTGACAAGAAAAGAATGATACCAATCTTCTCTTTTACTTAACTTTTATATATATAAGCCAGTCTTAAGCATCTTGCAATTAATAACTCAGTGAGTAATAAATGTATATGTTTATATATTCATGCTTTCAAGCCAAGATGCTCAAGACTGGCTTATATATATAAAAGTTAAGTAAAAGAGAAGATTGGTATCATTCTTTTCTTGTCAAAAAATCTCTGTCATGTGTCTAGGCCTGATCGCTTCTCAGACCGCTGTTTTAACAGCTATTGGCTGTCTGAAAGTAATAGTAAGGCGCATGTGGAAGAATAGCAACCTTCCAGTCATTACTGATTTAATAACAACATGCGATTTAAACAGAATATTATTTAAAAAACAAATCATAATCAAAACAAAAGATCTTGTATATCATCATTACAGAGAAAAACTTAATTATGTGACATTTGGTTTCAAAATGAAAATGAATAAATAATTATTTATCTTAATTCTAATGAATTATGCTTTAAAAGTTTAAAAATTTTCAATATTTTTTTCAATATTATATTTTCACACTGGTTATTATAATTACACTGATTACACATAAAATTAAGCTTGTAAATAGCTTCGCAGTAAATTTTAATTGTCCAAAAATATGTTCTATTTCTAAAAATAAAACATTTTCATTCAAAAATAAATTATTAATAATTTATATTCTTGATTTGTAATAGTTATGGCACAATTAATGTACAAAGTAATTTGAAATTGTAATAACTTCACAAACACATTTTTGGTTATTGGAACTATTTTCTCTAAACAATATCACAGAAATTAATTATGTCAGAAATACAAAAGAGATAGTCATTAAGTTAAAGCTAAAATCTTGTGATTCTGACTAAATTTTCATTTTTCTGGCCATCTATAGAATTTTTCCAAACTAAAATTTTACTTTAAATATACATGATGAAATACATGTATTTAAAATAAAGCTTATGAAAATACTTAATAGGTGGGAAATAATTTAAAACATTTAAAATATTGGGTCAAGTTATCCAATGGTTCAGATGTAAAACTGTGTGCTAATAAATAATAGTTACTTCTCTAAAAAATTGCTATGCTAAACAACTTCTTTAATTAATGATTGATTTATTCTAGAAATATTTCCAGAATAAAAAATGAATGGTTTAATATTTTGAACCCTTTATTGGTTTTCATTATATTTAGTAATTGTGAATTGGAAATTAAATATATTTATTGTTTTCCTCAAAGTTTTTAGTTAAGATGGTGTTCTAGTTGCATTTTTTTATTGGACTATTTCCATCATCTAATATTCTAATATGCATATTAAATGTCTTTAGAAAAATTTAACTTTATTTAAATATTCCAAATATATTCAACTGTTAGTAATAGCACATTAAACAGGTGAGTATATGCACAACATTTTGAGAGGTATAATTCTCCTCTCTTCTTCAGGTGTTGCTGGCCTGACCAGTGACAGTACTAGCATGGGATTTGAACCTGGGTCCTTAGTTTCTTGATTATTGAATTTTAGTTCAGTTGGTTAGAGTGTTATCTTAAAATTCAATAATCAAGAATCTAAAGCCCTAGGTTCAAATCCCATGCTAGTACTGTCACTGGTCAGGCCAGCAATACCTGAAGAAGAGGCAAGAGCATTGTACTTATACTAACTTGTTTGATGTGCTATTACTAACAGTTGAATGTATTTGGGATATTTAAATAAAGTTAAATTTTTCTAAAGACATTCAATAAGCATATTAGATGCTGGAAATAGTCCAATATAAAAATACAAATATATTTATTGTTCATAATAAGAGATTTCATTCCATCTTATGTTCTTAACACAAATATTTTACTTTGCCTAAAATATAAGATCATACTTAACCTCACAATAGTTAACCAAAAACTTTAATTTTTAAATATGTGTTCACACAGACCTTATATACATATCAGTATGTTTACATAACTTCTAAGTTTACACTTTAAAATATTTAATTTAAAGCATTTCAGTTGATATATATAATCATTTAATGGAGTTTAACTTTTACTTAAAAGTTAATTATTTTTGAAAGTCATTTGGAAAACAGAAGAAATAATTTTATTTTCTTCTTTTCATTAAAAGTTAAGCTTACTAGACATTTTTATGTTATTTTTTTTAAAATAGAAATGACACACACAAAAAAAATCAATATAAAGTAAAAAAACTATATACATAAAAAAATATTCATAGAAAACATAATTTTAAGACTAATAATATTTTCATAATTATTTTAGATATAGCACTTAAATATTTCATTTTAATTAGTGAACGTTCTTGATATAATTTGAAATAAGCATTATAGTGTTACATTTTTGGATCCATATATATGTATAAGGAAAATTAACTAGACTTTCAAGCTTCCTATATCTATTCAATCCATCTTATACAACATACATGTGAAAAAGATAAATGATCTCCAATATACATATCTCATGCTGAATCAGCCCTTATCAGTTGGTCTAGATTACAATCTCCCGCGCATATATACAATCAATGCTCAGTTTATATTAAGATAGAAAATTTGCAATCTTAATATAAACTGAGCACTGATTGTATATATGTGTGGACGATTGTGATCTGGAACAACTGATGAGCACTGATTCATCATGAAATACATATATTGGAGATCATTTATCTTTTTTACATATTGGTTGTACAAGATGGATTGGATAGATATTAGGAGCTTGAATATAGTTTCTTATAATTAAATTGTTTAATATAGACAATATACATATATTTAAGTATTATATATATGCAGTATTATATATATGCAGTGGGTTGATTGGAACTTTTTATATTTTTTTAATTTTCTTTTTGTGTAATTGTGAAGCTTAAATTTATATAGAATTAAATCATATTTATTTTCACATTATATTATAATTAATTGAAAAAATTTGAAGTTGGACATTTTTTATTATTATTTTGTATTTAGATATGGTATCCTTCAGGTGGAAATTTGATTTTTTTATTCCGCATTTTATATACTGTTGATACTTAGAATTTGCTTCATGGCACTCTTCAGGAAATTTGGGGAAAATCAAACTTTCTTCTACTTTTCCATAGAGAATAGTTGTCATTATGAAAAACTATTCCATTAATAATTTGGAATGACAATAAATTAGTACACTTTTTTAATATTGTACAATTTCAGTTCAGTTCTCATACTACAAATGAACTAAAATGGTTGTCTTTTAAACAATTTTATAATTAGACCATTTTATAATTCTAATCATAAATTCTCTTTATGTACATTTTTTTAGAAATTTATTATTTCTGGGGTTAATTTGTAGGTTTCCAATTAATCTAATTCAACTCCATAGATACAAATAGTTATAGAAGAATTTTTTATTTAATCAAACTAGAATAATAATTCTTTTCATTTAATCTTTTATAATTATAGAATTAATCATTAATTCTTAATTATTATTTTTTCTTTAATACCCATATAGTTTTACAAATCTCTAAACTTTTTTAATATTTGAATGAATACAAGTATAATTTATATATCCAGAGTTTTAGATTCAGTTGTATGAGATAGAGTGGCCAGCTTAAGGAACATTTAAATTCTGTGTTCAAATTCTTTACACAGAATTTAATGATTCCTTCATCTATGCACTCTATCTCATACAACTGATACACAAGACCACAAACATATAAAAAAGATAAATAATCTCCAATATACATATCACCTGTTGAACCAGTTGGTCCAGATTATCATCTCCCACACATATATACAATAAGTGTTTGGTGTATATTAAAATAGCAACTCAACAGGCTTCAATCTATTCCACCCTACAACTCTTAAGCCATTCATAGCATTGACAATCTGATGATGGAATTCCCAAATCCCTTGTTGATGCCAATATTATGGCCATTCCTATGTTGACTTTAAGTCACTCTGATTTTTCATGTATAGGACTTTATCAATCAAGTACACAGAAGAGGAATGGGCAGAATACAGACAGAAGCTGTCATATTTGATTGAATACTAATATAATTTATACACCTGGGGTTTTAGATGTAATTATATAAGGAATTTGAACACAGAATTTGAAACTCCTTTCAGCTATCCACTCCATTTAATACAACCAATACACATGACCACACATATGTGAAAAAGATAAATGATCAACATACATGAGTTTTTCACATATGTATTGTCATATGTATTAGTTGTATGAGATAAAGTGGACAGCTGAAGAGTTTAAAATCCTGTGTTCAAATTGCTTATATTCTTACATATTTAAAAGTCCAGGTATATAAATTATACTTGTATTCATTCAAATATTACAGATTTGGCTTGCATCATGCCCACCCTTAAGATCCTATTCATGAGGGGTCAGAGTGAATTAAAGTCAACATCGGCATGACAATAATATATGAATCAACAAACTATTTGGGTGTTGCATCATAAGATTTACAATGGTATTGGATGGCTGAAGAGTTCCCCAAAGATGGAGTAGATTGAAGCCTCTCATTAGAGTTTGAGGATTTGCTATCTTAATATAAACCATGCACTGATTATATGTATGTGTGGGAGATGATCTGGACCAACTGATGAGTGCTGATTTAGCATTAAATACATATATTGTAGATCATTTATCTTTTTGACATGTGTTTAAATCATTGGTATTGATTGTATGAGATAGAGCGGATCACAGAAGGAGCTTGAAATTCTGTGTTCAAATCCCTTATATAAACTTTTTTATCTAAATATTTTATTTTTATCTTTTCCTTTTAAACAATGATACATTGTAAAACAATTTCTTTCTTTAATTCTTTTTTCCATTTAGAGAAAAACATTGTATTTAAAATTTTAACCATTTAAAGAAAAAAAAACAATCTTAATCCTTGAGAAACAAAAAAAAATGCTTTTAATTTTATTTTCTTTTAAATATTTAGTAATAAAAAATAAAGTATATTTTCTTTTTCTTTTTTTAAACATTTGGTTAATATAATTTAAATGTATTTAATCTTTTTATTTCTTTTAATGTTACAGCCTGTACCAGATATTTTTATGCAGACATATTGAATCTATCTCTTCGATATATTAACTAGTTAATATATTACTTACAGTAAGGAGTATGCGCTTTACAAATTATTAATTTTAAATTACTAATTTGCCACTTTAACCTTGTATGGTTTGACACTATTCTAATCACATACATTATTTTTTAGAACTGTTATTACTAATCCTATTTACACAATGATCATTAGCAATGAAACACCATTCTAGACACACAGGGTAGTGATTTATTTATCCTGCCATAAAATATTAACCTTTAAGTTGTTTATTTTAAGGAGATCCTGTAGCTAATTTAATGGGCACAAAAATACAAAATACGATTTTTGGACGTAGAATGCGCCATCTATTGGTCAATTTTGGTCACAATTTCTTAAGCTTATTTCATAGGGAATTCAAAATTTAAAATTGTAGTTTTAAAAATGTCCACATATAGCATTATATTTAAAAAAAGAAATCAATTTTCTTTGCTAGCTATTCATAGTTAGACCAGCCTCTTACTCTGATTGGATATTTGCCAAATCTTGAAATTGGGTTATAGACATTTTTAAATGACAAAGACAGAAACTAAACCAAGAAGTTCTACATGTTCATAATTGATTTTGAAGTAAATAAATATCTTTATTGTAATTTTTTACATTCATAAATAAGATTTTGCATTATTTTATCGAAATATAAAGTTTGATTCCAAAAATGTTAAATATTACAAGAAAAATAAGTGTGGACAAAATCATCATTCTTCAAGTCAGGTGGTTCATGCTAATGATTGTAATTTGCATAGTAGGCATTTCTAAATGACAAAGCCAGAAATAAAAATTAAAGGTTTTACGTGTTCATAATTGATTTTGTAGTAAATAATTATATCTATAGTAATTTTTTACATTAATAAATAAGATTTGACATTACTTTATCGAAATATAAAGTTTGATTCGAAACATTTTAAATATTACAAGAAAAATACATTTGGAGAAATAATCGGTAATAAAAACAATTATCACTACAGACCATAATCAGGTATTTCTAAACGAAAAATTCAGAACTGAAAATGAAATGTAGTACGCTTTCATATTTTGAAGTAAATAATTACATCTATCGTAATTTTTTACATTCATAAATAAGATTTTGCTTTTCTTTATTGAAATATAAAGTTTGATTCCAAAAATGTTAAATATTACAAGAAAAATAAGCGTGGAACAAAAATCATCATTCTTCAAGTCAGGTGGTTCACACTAATGATTGTAATTTGCATAGTAGGCGCTTCTAAATGATAAAGCCAAAATAAAAATTAAAGGTTTTACAAGTTCGTAATTGATTTTGTAATAAATAATCATATCTATCGTAATTTTTTACATTCATAAATAATATTTGACATTACTTTATCAAAATATAAAGTTTGATTTGGAAAATTTTAAATTTTACAAGAAAAATAAGCATGCTGGAAATAAAAAGATAATTATTTTGACAGCTGGAGAACTAAATAACGACACAGTGATTGGTTGAAATATATTTCTTTTGTTTTACTGCTGGCTATTTTTTAAACATTTTTCTTATATTTTTCTTCAGTTATTAACTTTATTTTTTAATTTTTCGTTAGATTTAACTAATTTGAATCTGAAATTATTCAATTTTCAGAAGCTGAATTAAAAAAATTCTGCGTATTTTAGATTAATATTTTAACAATAGAAACCGGCTGGAAATGAAACGGATGAATAATATTGTTCTCAGATTTAAGTAGTGGACCAATACAAAAATTAGACAAAGATTAACTCTTTTAAATAAGTTAAAAGAATCAGTTAAAGGGTTAAATGTTTGCTTGAGAATAGCAAGGAAAAATTTGTTAATTTTGGTATTGAGATTAATGTATTTGATATCTCTAGTTTTTCAGATGAATAAGGCTTTTCATGAAATGCATGTAAAATATGTGAGAGAATGGTTTGACTTTCTGTACTATTGAGGGATTGCTATGCAGAAATGTGGAGATGAGAAATACATTGATTAAAAACCCAAACACCGATATATATATATATCACTTTTATTACTAACCCAAACACCGATATATATATATATCACTTTTATTACTAACAGTTTTTATCACATCAAAAATATACACTCATATTTTTTTCTTACTAGATTCAAACTTATATATGAAGAATTATTTTTGATATAAAAGTATTTTAAGACCATTTATACGACTTAGGAATTTAAGATTTTCCAATGCCACATCCCTAATATTGGTTTACTAGTTTAATGCATCATTTTATCATGTTAACTTTAACTATAAATGTCAAATTGAATCAATTTGTTTTTGGTTCTCTAGTTCAAGTTAAAACTAACCATTTTAATTCATTAGACCTATTAGAATAGTATGATGTGATTACTTAAACAGGTATGTTATCCACATATTATACACACTATACTTTTTATTGTTGTTCAATATAAAAACATTTTAAACTATAAACCATTGCATCACTAATAAATACATGATCCAACTCATTATTTTACACAAATTGCCTCAAAACATATCTATAATGTCAACATCAATCAATAGTTGTACATGAATAAATCCTAATTTTTATGTCTTTTATATATTTATTTAAAAAAATTCCTTACTTTTTTCCTGAACGACTTATTTCTATTATGTCCAGTGATGACTGTGCTGTGTATATATGAACTTACTAAGGGATCAATAATGTTAAGCTCATACAGACTAACATCATTAAATGTGATGAAATTATATGGTTTGATGAATAAGAAAAACATTGACAAATATTATTAATGAATCATTGTTAAATAAAAATGTTAATGAAAATATGATTGCTATTTATTCATGATGAATTAATTAGTTGTGATCATGATTTTATAGCAACATTTGAAGATTAGTCAATGTATATGAAAATGATGATGGCTTTCCAAATGGTGAATGGAGTAACTTATAGTTTAACATTTGCACAAAAATATAGTTGCACTGACATTGAATTATTATTAAAAACTATGATGTGTAATATGTTGATGATGTATTTGTGAGTATTCTATAGGATATTAATGATAATATGTGAGAGAAATTAAACAGATGATCAAAATTAATTTAGGATAAAGAGTTAAAAAATATTGAAATCTGTTGTTTAGAATTATAATTAACATAGTTAGATAGCGTATTAACTGAAAATAACTTAAACTGTTTAATGCTAGTGTGTGCATTGATATAGATTTTCAAGTTCCAAAATTGCATAAAAATAGAGGTCTTAGATCATTTGTGTATCAAAATAATTGTTTTTATAAATTTTAATCCCATAAGAGAGAAATTTGAAAATTTGTATTTATGATAGATAAAAATTGTTTTCAACCAAAGAGATAAATATTGGCAAGTAAAGATTTTAAATTAAATAATATATACCAAGAGTAAAAAGTTAGACATGGGAAAAAAATGTATGTAAATATCATATACTCCATGTATGGAGAGTAAAATTAGAGCTACTTGTGGCAGGAAATTTAATGTTGACCCCAATATATCTATGTGTTTGAAAAGATTAATTAATAACATGAAAAATAAATTAGATAGTAGAACAATGTAATGCTATGCATGTTGTGGGACATTTGGGTTGTGTATATATATATATATATATATATATATATATATATATATATATATATATATATATAATTAGAGGGTCATCCACTTCATCTTATACAACTAATACACATGACCACATACATACATGTGAAAAAAATAAATGATCCCCAATACAAATATTTTGTGTTGAACTGGCACTTATTAGTTGGGCCAGATCATCATTCCCTGCATATATATAGACATCCAACCTCTTCATGTCAGTTGTAACTATTTCCTGATGAGCATATTGCAGGAAGGAACTATCGATTGGCATTCCCCAATGATACATTACCCCACCTACAACAATATGTCCTGCTCATCAGAGGATATAGTGCCATAGAGACTGGAAGCATCTAGAAATTTATGTGTTTGGTTTCCCAAATGGTGCCACTAGAGTTCCATCTCACTACAACCTTACTTACCACCGTCTGGTTATACCGACATAACTCAGGAGGCATGAGATTCCTGTGAACCAGTGCATAAATGGATGAATGATGTAAATGAGATGACAAATGATATTATTTACTTTGAACAACAACAATGTGAATTAAAGTTCTTAAAGAAGAGGAAAAGTTTGCTGACAGTCTCTATATGGGCTGTCTTCCTATCCGTGTGCACATTATGGATGTTTTCTGATTGTATTCTCTGAGTGGAGATTGCCCTTCTAGGTTCGAAGCTCCCTCATCTACATAGATACATATCCATGTGTATAGCAGTAATTAATTTATTTAGGTATCTTGAAGTGTTTATTCTATCCAAGTATTTTAAAGTATTTACTTTATCCATGTATTGAGGATTATGTGTCTTAATCCAGGAATCCCAAAGTATTAATTCTTTATTTTACATATCCTACATGTGAGGGTTTGAACCACTGATTCACAATATCAACATCATTTGAGGTCATTATTTGCAAGACATTATATTATTTATTATATTCAGTGTGGGTTTGAACCACTGATTCACAATATCAATACCATTTGAGGTCATTATTTGAAAGACATTATATTATTTCTTAATTCACATATATAAACATTCAATACATTTTGTAATCATTATTTGGAAGAGATTTATTATTATTTCATATTCAGTGTGGTTTGAACAACTGTATCCATCATACCAATGTATTTTAAAGTCATTATTCGAAAGAGATTTATGATTATTTTTTAATTCATATATATAAATACCTCCTTAATTTAAGTATGTGTGGCTCCAGAGGCAATTCATCTCACCAAAATTTTTTTTTTTTTTTTATAAACTCAGGATCGTTATTCAGAATAAATCGTTTTGTTTTCTTATTATTTGAAAGCATTTTAATAATCAATCAATCCAGAAAACGACATTTTATTAAATCATAGATTATCTTAATAAAAATATCTTACAATAATATTTTTATTTCATCTATTATTTCACTGCGTTCCATTTTAAATATTCCCTTTTGTGTTACTCACAATCAATTAATTTAAAGCAACATTCTACTATATCATATTTTAACTTAAGAAATACGATCTGTGAAATATTTTTACTTATCATAATAGGTTATAAAAACTGTACAATTTTCCTACCTGAATATATATCTGCTGGTTCCAGAGGTAATTCATTCTATCACTTTTCCAATCAATGAGGGGTTCTGTTTTTGAGAGCTTGACAAGCTGATGGCAGTTCACAGGCCTTGATTTATTTTACTTCATAGCTGAACCAAGAAAAAGAGAGAGAGAGAGAGAGAAAGCTTGTTTTTCAATTATTCAGACATTTGAAGATATAATATTTTAACCACTTGTTTCTTCATTTAATTTTTTATTAGTGATAAGTTCCTTCTTTTTATTGTTCACTGTTCTCCAAGCCTTGTTGGGCTAGTATTCATATAATATGAATTTTTCTAATAACAGTTTTGATGCGTTCTGACCAATGGTCTGCTACAAAAAAAATCTCTTAAGCAATCTCTATTCCCCTATTTATCTCTTTATGCTTTTGGTGGAAATAGATTTTAATAACTCTTATCTAATGTTTTTGGAAAAACAGCTATTGAATTTTAAGCCCACGGCAATCTTTATTTTTTTATTAATCGTTAATTACAGCCTTCTTTTTGATAATCTGTAAATTTTAAACTTTTGCAAAATATTGCATTTTAACAGTACTTTTAATATTTTAAAATATTAATTTTTAAATTGCTGTCATCTCTTTATTTCCCCATTTCAACTTTTATTTTTGAAACGGTGTCAGCTTTTTTTTATATTTTATCTCGACAGTTTTAAATGGGGGGGGGGGGACGACTTCAAATTATACTTGTGAAACAATCTGATTGTTTCAATATATATATATAATCAGTGCTTGGTTTATATTAAGATACCAAATCTTCAAACTTTAATGGATAGGCTTCAATTCACTTCTCCTCCAACTCTTCAGCTTTTCATATCATTGAAAAAATATAGTGATAGCATGTAAGTCATTCTGGTCCCTGAAATGCAGTCAGGATCTTAATGCCATTTACATTTCCTCTAATTATTTTTAGATTAGAATATATATAATACCCGTGTATTCAAATATATATATATATATATATATATATATATATTACTGCAGTGATAACATATATTATATATATATATATTGTGCCATTACAATTTAGTCACTAGATAAATTTATAGTAATGTGCATGTAGAAAAGGTAAACCAAAAATCATCATCACAATTTTATATAACCATAAAAGAAGCTGTAGGGCATCCAAGTTCAAACCCTTCCAGATCAAAATTTCAAAAGCTTTAAACAGAGAAAGAATGGGTCAACAATTACATGCTTTACTTGTTTGTGTGTTGATAAAAAGGTAATACACACATTTAAACTATTTAATATTTAATTTTTCTTTAAAAAGCAAAGTTATAATGCATACATATAGGCAATGTATGTGTAAATTATTTAATTGTTTTATATTTCAAATATTAAACATTTTAACTTTCTTTAAAACTAACCTATGCTTGATCAATTCTAATATTTTTTTCTATACTTTTATTTTGCTTTTCTTTAATTATAAGTGGGATTTAAAAGTTACAGATTTAATTAAATAATTGGGTTGTAATTCCTAAGCTAGCAATCATATTATTTAAGGTTAGTTCATGAATGATTTGAAAGAATGAAGGATGTGTGTACATTACATACAAAAATTTACATTTCCTAAATATTGAAAGAAAAGGAAGTATTAAATCTGTCAAATTATTTTTTTTGTACAATTTTTTGTTAAAAGAGGAAATCTGTTTAATCAGATATCAATCTTTGTAGCAATTTTTTTTTTGTAAATAATTGTTTTTCACTTTGGAAGCTTATAATGGGTCAGAACTCTAATTTTTGAAATTGTCTTATCTCAAGATCTAAAGAAGGAAGCTCAAAGATTTGAAGTGTTACCTGGATGTTAAAAAGAAAAAAAAAAGAAAAGAAAGGAAATAAGGATTGAGTCTATTTTTTTTTTTAAACAAAAGTGTCTGGAAAAAGGATTAAACTTTTCAGTTGAAAAATACTTTAGTTGAAAATAAATTAGAGATCTAATTAAAACAAATTTGTCCAAAAATAGCAAGTGATGCTATCTCTGATTGGTTAAGTTAGCTAAAAAATTGGATATAAAAAGCTGTCTTGAATTATTATTAAGATTATTGTGATTGATTCAGATTGTTAAACTATCAAATTGAATGCTGAAAATATAAAAAATGTCTTGCTAGAAAAATTATATGTATGTCTTATCGGTTCCGGACCATCTGGAGGAAGCTGCACATCACATAGGAAAGAAAAGATGTCTAAAATAATATTCTACACCTTTCAACTGACCAGAGAAATAAGATGTTTTTAATAGAAGGAAGAAAGCATTCACCTGCATTCAAAGAAGATGAATTAATCTACTGATAAATATTAATCATCAAGTCCAATTAATTGTTACAACAACTGATTTTAAACTCAAGAAAATTTACAAATGTGAAAACAACTGCTGTATTTCATCCATATGCTTGACAGGAAGAGAAGAAAAATTAATATAATGATTTCCAAATTATCCACTAAAGCAAATAACCTCAATAGAAAGCATTCACCTGCATTCAACAAAGATGAATTAATCTATTGATAAATATTAATCATCAAGTCCAATTAATTGTTACAACAACTGATTTTAAACTCAAGAAAATTTACAAATGTGAAATCAACTTCTGTATTTCATCCACATGCTTGACAGGAAGAGAAGAAAAATTAATATAATGATTTCCAAATTATCCACTAAAGCAAATAACCTCAATAGAGTCACCATCATAAAATAGTTATACACCTCAAGAAAGAGATTGTTCCCAGTAAGACGGAAATGGTAGCTGCTGAAATATAAACCTTATACAAGACAAGTTTGAACCCTTGGAAATTCGCCACAAACAAAAGATCGGTAATATGACTTTTTATATCTATTTTCTTTATGATATCAGTCTTAAGAAACATTTTAGCAATAAAGTGGTATATTTTATTTAAAGAACCTTTAAAGACTATTCAGATCGATTAAAACAAGAATGTCTTACTAAAAATAACTTTGAGCTTCATAAATTATCTTGAATGTATGAAAATTATTCGTTTATTAATTTTACAGTTATGAAAAATATTAATGTGTAAAACAATTTTTTTTTATGGTATTATGATTTTAGTTTTAACTAATATATTATTATTTTGGTTTTAAATAATATTTTGTTATCATGGGATAAAACACGCATATACATAATGATATTTTATATGTGTATAATTGTGAGTGAATGTGAAATAATGAGTAGTATTAGAATATTGGGTTATTTTGTTTCAAGTTAAGTATAGCATTTCTGAGGTAGAAGAACGGGGGAGGAGATAATGATTTAAAACTCTTTTCTAAAACTTGCTCTTTCAATTTTACTAACATTTTTTTTTACATTCTATTTACATGTTGGATTTTTAAAGTATGTGTGCTAATGAGCAGATAATATTTTTGTCTTGAAATACTTTTCATGGTCAATGTGACGTCCAACTTAATACAAAATACATTTGAAGGGAAAGGGGGAAGAACTTAAAATTAATCTGAGGATTGTTATATAATCAATTATTATTATTATTATTCATGTCAATTTTCATATTTATCTAGAAATTTTTATATATATGTTAGAAATGTAGTAATAAATATTAGTTTGTTTTATTAAACGAGGCGTATATATTTCATTAAGTGTAGTCTTGGTTAAGTGTGATTATTCATCATCATCAATGGTTGAATATTAGTTATTTAAGATATAAGTAAATATGCTAAAATTAAGCAATAATTATGAATTTCTTTGTAAAAATTAGTTTTATGTTTAGGCTTAGTCCTAGAGCTGTAGTTGAAACCCTTGTCATTATTGTTATTATTATCATCATCATCATCATCGTCATCAATGTTTTAATTAATGAGCTGTTTAACTGTTTAAAGGCCATAAATAAATATTGATTTTATAATATTTAGTGATTTCTTAGTATTATTATAACCACATCCCATCATCTATTTCATGCAAGGATGAGTGAATTGCCATCCTAAATTAGTTATATATAATCTGAGCTAGTAAACTTACAAAACTATTGAAACACATTTGTTATGCTAAGATCTGAGAAATGATTTATGTCTAATATACTCCACTGTGGTTTAAAGATGTTTTACTTTTACCTAACTATTAGTGCTTATAGTGATATGGCTCAAAAAGCAAAATCTTCCATTTTATTAGAAATAAAGTACCAAGAAGGGATTCAAACCCGGTACATGTGAAAGGTTATCAGATATAACCGTGTCTAGATTCAGATAATCTAGTGGCGCCCTGCTAGACCATATTCACTTAGTATTTGTTTAAACATGCACTTAACATCAAACCAAGAAATGAAAGGGGATAAGATCTACTGCCTGTATACCTGAGTTATAATACAATGGTTGCTAATAATTTGCTTATAATTATATTGATAGTGTTATATTTTGAACCTTTACTTAATTCTTGATATTTGGACTCCTTTACTCAGATATAATAATATCTTTTGATCATCATTTAATTTTTGAATTTATGATTATTTCTTATATATTGTAGACAACTCAGGTATGGTAATATCTTTTTGTTGATTCTTTAATGATGTTACAATGGCGCCCAACATGGGGCCTGATATTTTACCATATACCTGAAAAAGAGAGTCTATAGAATGATAGGAGATGTGTGGTTAAAAATAGAGAAATTTTTTAGTAAAATTTTTTTTTTTTTTCAGTAAAAATTTTTTTTTGTCTTACAAAATTTTCTTGGCCAAACAGTCTTATTTTAGATGATGATGTTTAATATGATTTAATTTTTCATTGATGATGATAAAATGGGTACAGCCATAAAATAGCTTAGTTTTGTTTTATCAATTTTGAAAATAGAGATGAATATCACGACTTAAGACAAAGGTGAAATAAATACTAGAATTTTTTTTTGTGGAACATTAAAATAATTTATTGCCAGATAGGATAGGCATAGTAATAGTGATGAATTATGGAATAGTAGTCTCATGTGTGTTTGGGGAGTTCATTTTGTAAAAAGTCTATGATTTTAGAGGTTTGATTGGATGGTTGATCGTTGGAGTTTGGTTGGTTAGATTGCAGTTTTGATGATGAGTGGAGAGTTTTGTCATTGCTTTGAGAATGCTATGTATTTCGTGTAACTTATGAATGATCAAACCCATTCACTGCTCCAACCCAATTTATATGTTATCTTTATTTTATCATGAAGCAGTTAACAGCAGACCTGCCATGATATCAGCCTATAAGTCTCCAAGAGAGAGAGAGCAAGGTTTCATTTTTGTAGTCTATAATAAGCAGGGCATTCCTTGATACTTGCCACATAAGACTCCAAGAGAGAGAGCAAGGCATAGTTTATCTATTTTAGCCCCTAAGACTTAATACATCTTTTATTGCAACAGAGTTTGCTTCATTCAACCAAGGGTTGTGGTAGTTAATAGTGATCGAATTGGGATGATCTTCTGAGTGCTCGTGATGCATTGTGTGATTATAGTGTTGTGACTGAATTCTTTCATTTATCTCAAGATTGTGAACTGCTAGTCATTCTGTGGACTGTCAATATCTGTCGGATTTCTGGGAAAATGGATGAATGTATAATTTGGGCTATTACAGACAGACATGGACTATAGATTATTGTTGTGTAGTTCATTAAATAAGGATATTAAAATTTTTTTTGTTGTATTTGTAATGCATAATAAGGTGAAAATTAAATCAGTCAGTTGGTCAGAATAGGTGTCAGACAGGGAGAAGATGTGTGGATTTTTGATGGTCAGGGAAGTACAGATGGGATATATATAGTTTTATAACATGAGTGAACTAAATTATAGTATGGAAGAGGCTCAGATAGCAAAGATGGCACCATCAGACATGGACATGATAATGCAGATGTTGAAAAGGTTCAGAGAAGATGTAAGAGAAGATTGGAAGCAGTTCATAGAAAGTTTAAGAGATGATAAAAAAGGCATAGAAAGTGTAGAAAGTTTAAAAGAAGAGGATAAGAGGAGTGAAGATGAATTAAAAGAAAATATCAATAGCTCTGTTGAAAACAACAGTAAAATTCCTATAGCTTTGGGAAATAAAATAGAGAAGCATGGGAAAAGAGCCTCAATTCCTGGAGTTAATAATCTTTATAAAGAAGAGGATGGAGAGGTTGTAATGAGATTAGAAGTTACTGTAAAAGTAAAGGGGATAGTAACAAGTACTGACGAGTTTCAGATTCGAATAAAGAAGGAAGCACTATCAGGTATAAAATTGACCAGACTGATGAAAGATTGTATGTATCAAAATATACAAGAAGATTATAACAAATCCAAAAGAAATAAGGAAAGTCTGGAACAAAAGGTTTGTCGTTCTGTGAAAAGATGGATAGAAAGTCTAAGAGAGGATAGCAAAAAGAGTGCAGAAAGTATAGTAGAAGGTAGTCAGATATTAGAAAATAATGCTGAAACCTCTTTAGAAGATAGAGCAGGAGAGATGGGTGAATATGTTAGACTTGTAAAACGGAAAGGTAGTCAGAGCTTACCAGTTGTAAAAGATAATCTGGATAGTCCGACCACTGATAATAAAGAAAATAATGTAAAGTTAGATACACTGATAGAGAATAGGCTCCAAAAAGTAGAAAGGCCAATAGTAGCCATAATACCAAATCTCCCAGTAAAGAAAGTAAATGAGATCTTGACCAAAGAGCCGATTGGGATAGATCATGAAGTGAAAAGAAGGAAAAGAGAGTTGGAGAAAAAACTTCATGCATCCGATAAGATGATTGATTTAAGAGAGGCAACAGGGGAGATGAAACCAGATATTTTAGAAAGAGAACAAAAGTTTCAACAGTCTGTAGTTCTCAATCTAGTAACAAACCAGCATGTGTGGTTTCAAAAATCTGTCTTCTTAAATAGATTGGAGATACCTTATATATGGTATAGAGAGGCAATCTCTCTGAAAAATGTAAATGTCCAAATCTTTCTGAAAAATTCAACTGCTCTGGAAAAGTCAAAAATAAGTTATATCTGGTACAGAGAGCCAATCTCTCTGAAAAATATAAATGACCAGTGTGTATCATACAGAGAATCAATCTCTCTGAAAAATTTAAATGCTCTGGAAAATTTAAGCGTGCCTTATATTTGGTACAAAGAGTCAACCTTTTTAGAGAATTTAAAAATAAATTATACGTGGCCCAGAGAATCAACCTCTCTGGAAGATTTAAGGTTGAATTATATATGGTACAGAGAATATATCTCTCTGAAAAATGTAAATGCTCTGGAAAATTTAAATGTGCCTTATATATGGTACAAAGAGTCAACCTTTCTAGAAAATTTAAAAATAAATTATACATGGCCCAGAGAATCAACCTCTCTGGAAGATTTAAGGATGAATTATATATGGTACAGAGAGTCAATCTTTCTGGAAAGTTTAAAAATAAAGTATGTATGGTATAGAGAGTCAATCTCTCTGAAAAACTTCAAAGCATATTATGTATGGTACCAAGAGTCCACATTTCTAAATAGAGTTTGTAATAGGAGGTTATATAAAATAATTCCTCCAGAGATGTTTTATAAATATCCAGCCAAAATGAAAAAAATAAAGATCTCAAAAGGGACTGAATGTATGTTTGCAATTTTATGCAGACCACCATATGATTTGAAAAAAAAAACCATTCCAAATTACCAAGAAAATAGGAGAGAATGCCTTTATGCTTGCTTCTCTTGAGGGAATAAGGGGACCTATAATGCTAGGAGTTTGATCCCTTATCCTTCAGCAGAATAGCCTGGCAAAGATCTCCAAATAAATTATTTTTAGGTTTTCTAATAAAAAATATATTTAGCAGTAGTTAATTTTTTTTATATATATATTAATGTGTTTATTATTATTAGTGTATTTATTAGTTAGGATTTTTTTTTTTAAAAATATAGTTAAAACAAAAGTGCTGATGATTTTATCCGAAGGGGGAGAAAGTTGTGCCATTACAATTTAGTCACTAGATAAATTTATAGTAATGTGCATGTAGAAAAGGTAAACCAAAAATCATCATCACAATTTTATATAACCATAAAAGAAGCTGTAGGGCATCCAAGTTCAAACCCTTCCAGATCAAAATTTCAAAAGCTTTAAACAGAGAAAGAATGGGTCAACAATTACATGCTTTACTTGTTTGTGTGTTAATAGAAAGGTAATACACACATTTAAACTATTTAATATTTAATTTTTCTTTAAAAAGCAAAGTTATAATGCATACATATAGGCAATGAATGTGTAAATTATTTAATTGTTTTATATTTCAAATATTAAACATTTTAACTTTCTTTAAAACTAACCTATGCTTGATCAATTCTAATATTTTTTTCTATACTTTTATTTTGCTTTTCTTTAATTATAAGTGGGATTTAAAAGTTACAGATTTAATTAAATAATTGGGTTATAATTCCTAAGCTAGCAATCATATTATTTAAGGTTAGTTCATGAATGATTTGAAAGAATGAAGGATGTGTGTACATTACATACAAAAATTTACATTTCCTAAATATTGAAAGAAAAGGAAGTATTAAATCTGTCAAATTATTTTTTTTGTACAATTTTTTGTTAAAAGAGGAAATCTGTTTAATCAGATATCAATCTTTGTAGCAATTTTTTTTTTGTAAATAATTGTTTTTCACTTTGGAAGCTTATAATGGGTCAGAACTCTAATTTTTGAAATTGTCTTATCAAGATCTAAAGAAAGAAGCTCAAAGATTTGAAGTGTTACCTGGATGTTAAAAGAAGTGAAAAAAAGAAAAGAAAGGAAATAAGGATTGAGTCTATTTTTTTTTTTAAACAAAAGTGTCTGGAAAAAGGATTAAACTTTTCAGTTGAAAAATACTTTAGTTGAAAATAAATTAGAGATCTAATTAAAACAAATTTGTCCAAAAATAGCAAGTGATGCTATCTCTGATTGGTTAAGTTAGCTAAAAATTGGATATAAAAAGCTGTCTTGAATTATTATTAAGATTATTGTGATTGATTCAGATTGTTAAACTATCAAATTGAATGCTGAAAATATAAAAAAATGTCTTGCTAGAAAAATTATATGTATGTCCCATCGGTTCCGGACCATCTGGAGGAAGCTGCACATCACATAGGAAAGAAAAGATGTTTAAAATAATATTCTACACCTTTCAACTGACCAGAGAAATAAGATGTTTTTAATAGAAGGAAGAAAGCATTCACCTGCATTCAAAGAAGATGAATTAATCTACTGATAAATATTAATCATCAAGTCCAATTAATTGTTACAACAACTGATTTTAAACTCAAGAAAATTTACAAATGTGAAAACAACTGCTGTATTTCATCCATATGCTTGACAGGAAGAGAAGAAAAATTAATATAATGATTTCCAAATTATCCACTAAAGCAAATAACCTCAATAGAAAGCATTCACCTGCATTCAAAGAAGATGAATTAATCTACTGATAAATATTAATCATCAAGTCCAATTAATTGTTACAACAACTGATTTTAAACTCAAGAAAATTTACAAATGTGAAATCAACTTCTGTATTTCATCCACATGCTTGACAGGAAGAGAAGAAAAATTAATATAATGATTTCCAAATTATCCACTAAACAAATAACCTCAATAGAGTCACCATCATAAAATAGTTATACACCTCAAGAAAGAGATTGTTCCCAGTAAGACGGAAATGGTAGCTGCAGAAATATAAACCTTATACAAGACAAGTTTGAACCCTTGGAAATTCACCACAAACAAAAGATCGGTAATATGACTTTTTATATCTATTTTCTTTATGATATCAGTCTTAAGAAACATTTTAGCAATAAAGTGGTATATTTTATTTAAAGAACCTTTAAAGACTATTCAGATCGATTAAAACAAGAATGTCTTACTAAAAATAACTTTGAGCTTCATAAATTATCTTGAATGTATGAAAATTATTTGTTTATTAATTTTACAGTTATGAAAAATATTAATGTGTAAAACAATTTTTTTTTATGGTATTATGATTTTAGTTTTAACTAATATATTATTATTTTGGTTTTAAATAATATTTTGTTATCATGGGATAAAACACGCATATACATAATGATATTTTATATGTGTATAATTGTGAGTGAATGTGAAATAATGAGTAGTATTAGAATATTGGGTTATTTTGTTTCAAGTTAAGTATAGCATTTCTGAGGTAGAAGAATGGGGGAGGAGATAATGATTTAAAACTCTTTTCTAAAACTTGCTCTTTCAATTTTACTAACATTTTTTTTACATTCTATTTACATGTTGGATTTTTAAAGTATGTGTGCTAATGAGCAGATAATATTTTTGTCTTGAAATACTTTTCATGGTCAATGTGACGTCCAACTTAATACAAAATACATTTGAAGGGAAAGGGGGAAGAACTTAAAATTAATCTGAGGATTGTTATATAATCAATTATTATTATTATTATTCATGTCAATTTTCATATTTATCTAGAAATTTTTATATATATGTTAGAAATGTAGTAATAAATATTAGTTTGTTTTATTAAACGAGGCGTATATATTTCATTAAGTGTAGTCTGGGTTAAGTGTGATTATTCATCATCATCAATGGTTGAATATTAGTTATTTAAGATTTAAGTAAATATGCTAAAATTAAGCAATAATTATGAATTTCTTTGTAAAAAATTAGTTTTATGTTTAGGCTTAGTCCTAGAGCTGTAGTTGAAACCCTTGTCATTATTGTTATTATTATCATCATCATCATCGTCATCAACGTTTTAATTAATGAGCTGTTTAACTGTTTAAAGGCCATAAATAAATATTGATTTTATAATATTTAGTGATTTCTTAGTATTATTATAACCACATCCCATCATCTATTTCATGCAAGGATGAGTGAATTGCCATCCTAAATTAGTTATATATAATCTGAGCTAGTAAACTTACAAAACTATTGAAACACATTTGTTATGCTAAGATCTGAGAAATGATTTATGTCTAATATACTCCACTGTGGTTTAAAGATGTTTTACTTTTACCTAACTATTAGTGCTTATAGTGATATGGCTCAAAAAGCAAAATCTTCCATTTTATTAGAAATAAAGTACCAAGAAGGGATTCAAACCCGGTACATGTGAAAGGTTATCAGATATAACCGCGTCTAGATTCAGATAATCTAGTGGTGCCCTGCTAGACCATATTCACTTAGTATTTGTTTAAACATGCACTTAACATCAAACCAAGAAATGAAAGGGGATAAGATCTACTGCCTGTATACCTGAGTTATAATACAATGGTTGCTAATAATTTGCTTATAATTATATTGATAGTGTTATATTTTGAACCTTTACTTAATTCTTGATATTTGGACTCCTTTACTCAGATATAATAATATCTTTTGATCATCATTTAATTTTTGAATTTATGATTATTTCTTATATATTGTAGACAACTCAGGTATGGTAATATCTTTTTTTTTGATTCTTTAATGATGTTACAATATATATATATATATATATATATATATATATATATATATATAATACCCGTGTATTCAAATATATATATATATATTACTGCAGTGAAACAAAATTATAGTTAAATAGAGTAGTGCAACATTCATTTAGATATTAAAAAACTAAAAATAATTTTACAAATACAGAAATATGATATACTCATAAAAAAAGACCATGGACGTTGTTTAAATTTAAGTACTGTTAAAATAGTCCATGCAGAATAAAACAATAAATGAGAATGTTAATGCTGTGAAAACATATTAGATTTTTAAGCTAAACATTCAGGAATGATATATATATATTGTAACTGAATAAAAATGAGAATATGTTTTGGGAACCATTTGTAACTGAATAAAAATATGGGTTGTACAGTATACTAATCATAGTCTAATTATTGATCACCATTTACAACAGAATAAAAATATGAACCATGGAAGAACAATCATAATTTAATAATGTCTGTGAATTATAGAATCATTTGTAACAGAATGAAAATAATAAACCAAGCTAAAAATATCAATCAATGAATGACAATCTAACACTTAATTTAATAAAACAATGACAATAATCTTTGTTGTAAACTCATAAATTCAAACAGCATTTAGAAGAATAGATAACAAGTAAAATTATTATTTCCAACTACCCTAAAATATAAGTATTATTTGCAATAGATTAAAGATAAAGCAATATAACCAAACACCATTATCTTTTTAATGAACGATCTATACCTATTATATAATTCACTTATAATATAATAAAATTAATGATAAAGAATTAAATGGATACATTTTAATATTCTTTATGAATCAAAACACTGTTTATAATAATGCAAACTTACATTAAAATTAAATGTTATTTATATTTAAATTTAAGTAAAATAATTTATGGATAGATGAGATAATAATTATAATATGCCTACAAATCTAAAATACCAATGATATCTAAATAGATAGATATCTCAATAATTGATTTCCAATCATAAAAAAATAAAATAAAAGTACTGCTAACTCAGACATGCTTTTCCACTAATATTAATAGACTCATATTAATTAAGTCAATTATAATAAGCTAAATACTTAATAGTAATACAAAATCTATTAACTTAAACCTATCTTTTCACTTTACTAACTTAAAATACTGTAAGATAAAATCATCTTATTAGATAACATTAAAATGGATAATATCCAATCACATCAATATAAAATAAATGATAGATTCCTAATTGATACTTATACCAACACAATTGACAAATATCCAATTACTATCCAGTTTAATAAAACTAAGTTAGTAAACCTTTAGACTATAATTGCCAAAACATATGAAATATTATTACTGTTTATTATAATCAAATATTAATATTAAAATTTAATATTTAAACTGTATTTATGATCCACATCAACAAACTTTAAATATAATTAAAGCAAATTGCTCTAATTTCTAACAATAAAATATATTACTATTACCAGCTCACTAAGTGAATAAGATTATGATCTTTATGGCTGTATGCTGACTTAATATAATATTCATTTTATTCAATAATAATTTAAAATAAAATATGTGAACATTTAATTTTAATTACCTTTACTCATCTACAATGGTTATCATACTTGGACTTTTATCAATCATCAAATCAATTCAAATATAATTTTTATTTTGTTACTAACAAAATAATTACAATAGGTGGCCAATTACTTATTAAATATTTAAAAATGTCAAAGCAATTAATTTATTGCTATATAGAAATATATACTTAGTTAGATAATAAACATTAAATTCAATATAAAGAAAATGATATATAATTATTATCTTTTACTAACCTTGTGGTTTGAATTCTGAACTATTTTATAACTGCTTTTAATAAAATTATGTGGTGTAAACAATTAGTAAATATCATCTCATCTAAATACAATTAACCAGTAATTTTGCATTGTAAAATTGGCTGACAATGAAACAAGTTTACTTGTTTTAAATTAATTCAAAGTTTATTAACAAATGGGTAAAAATTAAACAAACAAGCAAAAAAATATACATATGGCAAATCATTTAAGATATATACATATGATTCATTTACACCTTGTCGAATAGGTTCTTAATTGAAAATAGTTTTTTAAAACTAAATAGGGGATTGTACATCAAACTCCACCTATCAAATGCTAAATATAAAGTATTTATGTAACACAAATGTGTTATAATAGAGATATACCTTTCATAATATAAAAGAATAAAGAACATCCTTAATCATTATATATAAAAATATCTAATTGAAATAAAGAAATATATACTAAAGATGAATCTAGCTATTCATTTGTGCTACTCTAAGAGAATAAGATAAAAATAAACAATTGAGATTAATTTATAATTGAAGAACAATGAGATAAATATTTTTTTAAAATTAAATTAATGATTACTAAACTATGAAATATAAATTTGAATTTAGAAAAACATAACTCTCTTACACTTTAAGCATGTATATGAAATTTTTACTTAATTTAAATTATACTAACATTTACCTCCTATACAATTATATATACAAAATAATAATAATAATAATAATAATAATAATAATAATAATAATAATAATAATAATAATAATAATAATAATAATAATAATAATAATAATAATAATAATAATAATAATAATAATAATAATAATAATAATATATTAGCAAATGACCCAATCAATAATCATCAGGTATGACATTTCCAAAATAGGACCATAGTTCTAATGTGTATTTCTTAAACCACAATCCATTGATGTTTTGTTATTTCAGAGAAACAGAAATTTCATGAAAAGTTATTAGATTTGAAGCACATTTTATTAATTCTGATATTTTCCAAATATTCAAATTATTCTTTCATTTAGTAGGTATTTGAATTGTAAAACATTATAAGTGTACAAACATTAGTTTATATCCTTAATGATACAATGTAAATATCCTTTTCTTCAACAAGTATTTGATTTATAAAACATTACAAATGAACAGATACTAGTTTCATGCATGATGATATGATGGGAATTGAGTCAATTTATATCCTACATATAAATGATTAAATTAATCACATAAAACTATATTAGCAGTTAAACATAATCATTGTGTTTATTTTATGTTGTTAGCATTTATATTTCATCACTGAAAAGAAGATTAATTTCCATTTTTAAAAGCAAGGAAATATTCTGATGTTTTTAAATGCTAAGAATATAATTTTCATTTTTTAATTAAATTGTCATCTTTCACAAATTCCCAATAAACCTGCCCAGTTAATGGATGATTATTATTACTTTTACCCCACCATTCTATCCATTTAACCTTTTAACCGCTAATTTTATCATTGGTTGTATCAGATAAAACAAATCTTTAATTCCAACTCACAAACTAAGACAACCTATTTAAACATATTCCCTATAATATTAAATTCAACTCAGAACTATAATAATTAATTTTCATTAAGAGAATAATTCTTTCAAAATAATTCTATTTATTTTTCAATTTCTTCCACATAAGTTATATTTTTTTTTTTTTTTTTTTTTCTTTTTTTTTTTTTTTTTTTTTTTTTTCTTCCCAAATTACCACCAAAAATCCTTTTTTTGTTTAATTTTTTTTTTTTTTTTTTTTTTAAAAAAAAAAAACACGTAAAACTTTAAAAAAATAAAATTTAAAAAAAATTTAAAACAGGAACCCAAAAAATTGTTAATAATCATTTACTTTTAAAATCATATTTTAAAAAATTACATGAAGGAACTTATGTTTGCTTCTATTGAAGTTAAGATATAAGAGTGCTAGTTTAATTTATTTAGTTCTATTTATAAACTTTTATAATTGATGTCAGAGAAATTATAGCAACACTTCTTATTAATTCCTTGTCGATTCCAGGCAATGTCCCATAAATAAACATCTTTTTACATAAACATAATGCAAAAAAAAATATTTTATAATTTATTACACATAGCATACAATAGGTAAATTTTAAAATACAAATATTATCCTTTCAATCCAACATAAACAAAGCCACTAGGATTACATTCTTTCATATTACAATAGAAATATACTTTATGCACATATTTTTCAATACAATATTACACAAATAAAATACCAATTATACTCCAGACATTACATATTTAGGCATGTTATTTGTAACCATACTATTGTGAATGCAGAAAAAAACATACATAAAGTAAATAATAATTTCATCAAGACTATAAACTTTAATATCTATACATTCATTTTAAAAATGAATGAAGTCAATTCATAATTTTTATACACTACTATTAATAATAAATGATTATTTTTCTCAATATTATATGTTGTCAGAGCAACATAGTCCAATGCAATCTTAATCTAGGTTACTATATTCACTATTAAAGTCAAATAAAAAAAAAATTTTTTTACAATTGACATTACACCACATATTAAAATTTATTTCAAATTTCAATAGGTAGTATATATATATATATGATAAACAAAACAAGTTATAAATTTCATAACTTGCATTTTATGATCACTAGATGGAGATTTACCAATAGCTCACTAACAAGCTTAGTTTACATAAACGCTGAGAGAGATAGAATTCAATATCTCTTTCATTGTCTCCAACCTTTAAACCATATATATATATATATATATATATATTGTAATTGTATTGTAGGCTGATTGTACTTATAAAAATATAACAAAAATTGTTTACCTTAAAACTAATGATTATTATTATATAGAAATTCTTACCTTGAAATAGCTTAGTTTGAATACCAAAATATCATAAAGATATGGGTAGGACTTAGTTTTCTCATGCTATTTTATTTAATTTATTTAATCTTAATGATATATCATTGTTTTTACCACAATAAAAGACAATTATAAGAATATTTTATTTCAACTTGTTCAAAATGTCTATTTTAGTTAAACACATTTTATTTATATACATATGTAAATGGACAGTGTATGTAAGCAAACAATTCATTAAATAAACACATATTTTAATTACAATTCAAATATACTAATAAACTAATTGTGCTTGCTAGGTTAGCTTATTATTCGTATAAAGTTTGTCTTTATTATTAGCTAAAATTTTATTTTAAAAACTATGATCTTATATGAATAAAAAAAAAAGTGAAATGTTATTTTATATAGATTGTTTTAAAATGCATTAAGTTTTATTTATATGTGAAATAATATGGTTTTATCATTTTAAAAAAATTGTTCACAAATACTTGAAGATTTAAATAATTATTATTTAGAATTTTTATTTATTTTAAATAATATTTAAATACATGTATAGTGCATGTACTTAACCTGGATGGAATTAAAAGGATTTAAACCCAGCTTTCAATTTTTTCCCAGCCATCCACTCTATCCAATACAACCAATACACATGATCACATACATGGGAACAAGATAAATGATCACCAATATATGTATTTTGTGCTGAAATAGCATTCATCAGTTGGTTCAAATCATCATCTCTCTCTCATATATATATATATATATATATATATATATATATATATATATATGATCAATAGATGGAGCTTTACCAAGACCTCCAAACAAGTGTATTCTGTTTATATAAACATTAGAGTCAATATTCACTGTCTCTTCCATTTTGCTACACCCTCAGATCAGCTGATTTCAAGCTGATTTGCTTTCATCAGTGAAGGGCTGATTTCAAGCTGATTTGCTCTCATCAGTGAAGGAAAACTCCTATCCCTTCACTGATGAGAGCAAATCAGCTTGAAGTCAGCTGATCTGAGGGTGGAGCAAAATGAAAGAGACAGTGAATATTGACTCTGACGTTTATGTAAACAGAATACGCTTGTTTGGAGGTCTTGGTAAAGCTCCATCTATTGATCATTAATACAAGAAATAGCAGGTTTTACGTATATAAAACTTGGTTTTTCTTTTTCATATATATATATATATTGCTTGGTTTATAATAAGAAAGCAAATCTACACACATTAATGGACATGTTTTAATTCACTCGACTCTCCAACTCTTCAGCCATACTTATTATTAAACATCTGGTGATGGAATGCTAAGGTCCTTGATGATGTCAATATTACAATCATATCCATATTGACTTTGTCAGTCTGATCTCGCATATGCAGGACCTTAATATGGCCATTTATATATACAGGAAGATTGGGAACAATACAGGATGAATATGTAATATTGAAATATAATTATAGGGTATATACCACGTTATTCCATTTTTGCAATTCATCAAAAAAAAATATAACAGGACACCAGTGTGAACCTCAAGATTGGTCTGCAAAGAAAGGCATGACATGAAGAGAAAAGTGAAGGAGGCATACTTTATAGCAATGGATTGCAATGCCATCAACCACAATGACACATGCTTCATGATCTCAAGAAAATGAAGCAATTAACCTTGAACTTTGCATAACTGCATATAATTAATTCACTTAGAGCTACGAAGATGAGAGCACATCTCTTGAAAGCGCTTGCAGAATAGTATAATTTTATTTTGTTTTAAGTATAATGAAATAGTAAACCTGAGTCAGATTTGCCATTTTAATGCAAATCTGGCATTAATGGTGATCTTGTATAAAACGTGTTATCACATGCCATACTTTTACATGCATTTGGTAATTTTAAAAACGTACTGTATATTGCTAATTTGATTTAAAAAATTAATGAAAATTATTTACAAAGTAAACGTAATTAAGTGGAAGTCTGATCATTGTAGAGATATTACCAAAAAATTTTTGTACATTTAAAATAAAGATTTAATGTGAATATGGCATTAATGGTGACCTTACTTTTACATGAATTTGGATTATTTATTATCTATATTCAATAATATAATTAATTATAAAATTATAATTATTAGAAAAAAAATTAAAATTACTTACAATTAGTGTTCACTGCGGAGGACTGAATTGGGATATATGTTCCAAAATCGCAGTGAAAGGATCAGCTTTATATGACTGCCTCCACATAAACTCACTCAAATATGAGTCCAGGTGCTGACGTGCTGTCCTTCTGTGTTTTTTATTATGCCATTTGACCAAACCCCACAACCTTTCAACATTTTGTGTATGTATGCCAGTTGTGGGGTCTACAAAGTTGTATGTGTGATTAACACGATGGAGTTCATATCCAGCCTCAGCTAACTCTTTGCTCTTGTATCCCTTCCAGCAATCACTGTAGATAGTCGAGCCTTCATGTACATTTTGCAAAATCTCTTGCATGAGAGTAGATGCACTTCTATCTCGAATGGCTACAATAAAACATTTGTCAGTCTCTCTGCATACGCCACCAAATAGCCATTGCTGTGGTAGGACTCTTCCAGCATTGTTCTTCTGTTTTGTGAAGAGGCTTTCGTCGATTTCCACGATTGTGTTGGGACCTCCGATTTTCCGCCTTTCATTTCTTAACAATCTCCAGGTACAAACTTCACGAAGGTAGTTGTTCCAATCGATAACAGTTTTACCCGAAATATTCAATTCCTCCACACAAAATGTTATGGATGTTAATTGTTTGGACCAACTATAGATGAAACATATAGCGGTCACGAAAGTAATTTTGCAACCATCGAACCACATGCCTTTTCTCATTGCAATTTGGGATAGACAATCTTTCAAGTTGCATCGCCATTGTTTCACTGAATTGGGTCCAGAATTGTGAACATACTTCTTCATTTCATGACTATTTTGACACAATTTCCTTTTGGGGAGAACTCCGCGGTCTTGTAAGAAGATGATTGCTTATTCCTCCGTACTCGGTAAATTAAATAAGGTGGTTGTAGCTTCAGCCATCATAAATGCAAATAATGCAAATATCTCAAAGTAGAAGAGCCCAAAAAAGTCACTGTGATGCCATGGATAGCAAAATCACAATAGACAGAAAAATCAAAAAAAATCCCAAACCTCTCTCCAAATTTTAAATCTCATGGGTAAAAAAAAAATTGACTCTCTGATGGATTAATCACGCCAGTCACTTGGTTGCCAAGACAATGTTGTCATGCAATTGTCGACGATGTCTACCGGAAGGGAAATCGGTAAGTGTAATACATCATTGGTTGAATAATCCATGACTAGCTCACAGTCTGACCCACCTAATCATTTATTTTACTAATGTTTGCTTTTTTGTTTGTTCTAAAAAAACATTTTTAAAATTTTTTTTAACTATCCTGAATAAATTGCTAAAATTTATTTGGGATATTGATAATCATATATATATATATAATTGTATTAACATACTAAGTTATTCCATTTATATTATTAAAAGAAAAAAATTCAAATAATAAATTTTGATTTTTTTTATATATTTCATATATATGTATATTTAAAATGTCTTATTTTTTTTTAGTTTAAGAATCCAAGATGGCCTTTTCTGAAAGATTTGTACCTTGATAAGAAGTTTAAAATAAATGTTTAAATTAAAAACACTTAGAAATTACTGAAAATCCATTTACTTTGGAATTTCTATTCATTAATTAGTAAAGATTCGACATCATTATCTCAAAATAAAACTAACATAAAATTATATTGAAATCTATTGATCTTTATCGAGGTACAAACTTTCTAAAATTAGAACAAAAGCATAATTCCTATTGTTTTCTAAAGGAAAATCACCTCAGGCAGCAGAGAAATCATATACAATTAGAAAGGTATAAATAGTGGTCTGTTTTAAGAGAATAGAGAGACAGAGATAGAGAAACAGAAAGAAAGAAAGTTTTAGAAGTCTCCACACCATGACCATCATGTAGTAAAAAAGGTAGATCATTGCCCATCCCTGCCTGATACCTGAAATCTTCCGTTATGCTGCTGTCCAAACCTGCCTTCAAAGAAGCCATCTGCCACCAACGTTCGCCTGCAGAACTCATCCTGGGGAACTCCAAGGTAAAATGCTGAAGAGCTTAAAATTTATACTTTCATCAAGATGTTAGAAGCTACTATAGCTAGAATGTAAATATAATTTCTTAAAGCTAAAAAGAAGAATGTTTAAAGTTATTGTTTTTTGAAAATCTTTTAGTTGATTCTTTAACCCTTTTTTTATAAATTATAATGCTTTTCATAACTCAAGCTCACCATAATTTTAATATTTTAATTAATTGAATATTAATTTATTCATTTGTTTTTTATATTAATTTTTAGCATGAGATTTTATGCTTTGATTTTTTTTTTTTTTCGACAAACTTTACTCACGGGGACTTAAAGAGAATAATTTGCTAAGACAGCAAATTATGTTATTAGGGGAAGGAAATTTTAACAAAGAATGATTTAATTTTAAAAATAAAATAAGTTGATCTATTTTTATTTCGCAAGTGAAGTAAGGTTGAATATATACATATATTTCAAAAATAAACTTACCGTAATTTTAAATAAATTTATTATAGATTTCACAGAATGGGATTCTATTATTTTATATTTCTGTAATTCAAAACAAAAGTAATATGCTATAGATTTTGAGCTTGTAACAGTGCTGCTGGATAGCGTCAATTAATTATCATGCCTTTTTGTTTTAAGTTAGGAAAGAAGAAAGGGGGGATTTATTCAAGAGTAAATTTCCTCATTCTATATGTTTGGTTTTTGTAGGTTAAACATTTACCTAAAGTAGTTGTTTGTGCAGGTTGGTCTCTATGCAGTATTAGATTATTTAAGGCTATATAATTATAATTTGTTCATAAATTAATGATTATAATATCTCAGGTTAATAAAGAATGCTTGGAGTATCATGGACAGACCTAGAACGGTCATTCATTTGGTGTTTTGGAGTTAGCTTCCGGTTTTGCATACGTCTGTGAATCAGATAGTGTGATTGAAATAGAGTGGGTTTGCTGGCATTATACCCATACAGGCGAGCATGTTGACTCTCCATAAGTCCTATCTCTTATCGGTATATGGACACGACATGCGGACATATCGATTTCCTTTTTATTCTTCATTGGAATAGGCATGCGAGGGTCCGTAATCCGGTTCATATATTCGTACCTATGTTTCTTCTCTCCTTTGCATTCGTATATTTATTAACCCGACATTGTTTTGCTTTTCTTTTTCCTATCTACTACATAAGCCATAGGGAAATGATTCTACTTAAGGATCTTCAACCTGAGTAATCAGCTATTTTGTTTTTTGTCGTAATTAGTTGAAATCATTTAATTTTAGCTAATTCACGTTAGAGTTCTTATAAGGTATGATTTTAGTTGTAAGTCCAACTAAAGTGGCTTGTTTGCTTGATAATTAACTGATCTATTTTTTTTATATAACAGCTTACAGTTTTAATCACTGTAAAGTTCGTTATAAGCTATTCCAGCAAGGTCCACTAATGTCATAAAACATTAGTTATTTGAAATCTAAATTATTATTTATAAAGAGAAACAAAACCAGTTTTTTTCCTTCATATGTCATTAGAGTAAAAGGAAAAATTAGTCTTATTATAATTGTTTATTTAATGTCCATTTCAATAGAAAATGTTTTTTTAAATCTTGTGTAAAGAAGAAATAAAATATTTACTCTTTATATATATCAGTATTATTTTACAAGTATATTTTCACACGCAAAGTTTTCGAGTTAGGTTTGAATTACAACGTTAAATGAGATTTGAATCCAGCTTTCAAGCTGCCAACAGTCATCCACTCTATCAATATGGATATGACTATAGTATTGGCATCATCAAGAGCTTTGAGCATTCCATCATCAGACTTTCAGTGATAAGGATGGCTAAAAGAGTTGGAGAGTGGAGAGGATTGAAGCATGTCCATTAAAGTGTGTGAATTTGTTATCTTAATATAAACTGAGCACTGATTATATATGTGTGCAGGATATGATGATTTAGACCAACTTATGAATGCTTGTTCAGCAGGAAATATATATATTTGAGATCATTTATCTTTATCACATATATGTGATCATGTGTACCAGTTATACTGGATAGACTGGATGATAGAGGGAGAGCTTGAAAGCAGGATTTAAATCCCCTTTATTTTAAATAAATAAAAAGTATTCTAAGCCATCTGGAAAACTATTAGAATAACATTTAGAATGGAAAAACAAACACCAAATGTTACTTTAAATTTCATTCTAAAATTTCCATGTTTAATTACTTTAAGACCTAACTTAATTTATGTAATTAAAAGTTATAAGTTTAAATCATTTTTTTGGGAAATGGTCATTCTTTGACTTCTTAACTCTAATCAATTTTTCATTTGGTTATTATGTTGTAAATAAAATGACAGGTAGATAAATCAAAAATCAGATGAGGTCACCAGATTTTTCCAAATCCATACTTCCATCATCACATGGGTAGCCATTCATTTAAGAAGTATCATGCTTTTTTTCATGAAAAAGAAAAAAATTATTGTTGAAAATAAAAATACAACAAAATTGTAGTCAGTTAGAAAACATTAGTTGATGATAAATGGAAAATTGAGTAGTTTGTTAATGTTGGCACAAGGATGTAGTTAGTCTTATGCTATGAATGTCTTGTGTCTGAGGTTAATTCTTGTCCAGGTTTCCTGGAACAATAGATCTGGAGCCAGGAGTTGGTCTCTATTCTTAATTTTAGAGATCAATTTTGTGAAAACATGACAAATGTTGTGATTGGTTTGGAAAAATATTAGCTCACCTTTGGTAAGCCAAACTGCAAAATGGAGAAAAATTGAAAGTCTGATAATGGAAAAGGTGCCATTTTCTATGGATTTGCTAGTGGACACTATTAACAATGAAAACACGAAGCGGAACTAGAAAGGAGCAAGATTAAAAGAAATGCTGGATCCTTTCATCATCCATCTGGCTTAATTGACATTGTGGATTAATCTTTGTGAATTCCCTTCTCCAAACCAAAAAGTGATTGGTGGGAAGTGAGGAGAGATTGAATTTAAGTATAAAGTCAATATATTTGGTTTCAAAGAGCCAGTTATTAGCACACCTAATGATTTGCCTGTTATTTATTCCCAATTGAGAATGCAAAATAGTTTGGTTTGGATTTATAATCTTATATGTCTCCCAATAAGACTTCTTGTTTAGTAGAGATTGTTCTGTGATGTTAACTAGTCTGTTAGGGTGTATGGTCAAAGTAAACAGCAATTTAAACGCCTGGTAGATAAATGAGATTTCAATCAACAAATAATTCGTTAATTAAAAGAAAAGAAAAATTATTAACATTTAATTTTGTTTTGGACTTTTAATTTAAAACTTAGTTGTAGAATTGTAAGTAATATTAATAAGACTCAAAATGATATCTTGTATATTTTTTAAAAGGAAATTATTGTCAACATTTTAGAATAAGTTTGATATTTAGAATATAAAAGAATTCACGATTTATTTCTTTTATATTTTAAAATAATACAATATTAACTCCCTCGAAAATTACAACTTTTTTAAATTCCAAAAGAAAGGGGCATATATGTTTGCTTCTAAAAAAACAGCGATATATATATTCTTAACCTTTAAGTTCTGATGAATAAATAAATAGTGAAAGACATTTTTTTAAAAAAATCAATTAATAATTTTGATTTGTTTTATTTTCGTATGCCTTTTAAAAATAAGTCCATGGTTCGAAAGTTAAGCACTGTTTTTTAAAAAGGAAAAACAGTTTGCTAAAATATTATCTGTTTTACATGTATATTTCAGTAAGGAACATTAATAAACAAATAGGTTACATTATCATATGTATGAATTTCTTTGTGTGTATGTGTATAATTGATATTTTAAACATCTATTTATTTATTATATTAATAACTCACCAATTTTCAAGTGTAATATTAAATAACAACAGTGATAGATATTAAGGAATTCAAATAAGTTATATGGAATTCTGTGTCATCAAGCAGAAACTCTGCAATTTTATTCTTTTCTTTCGAAGTGTATTTGTTTCATGTGTGTATTTTGTTAATTTCGAAATAAATTTCACTTTTAACAAACATTTCTTTCATTATTAAGCACAAAGTACGGATTTTTGAGGATCTGTATTAAAAATAACCATACATGATTTTCTAGAAAGTAAAGTGAAAGTCTACAAATCAAAACAAATAAAAAGTAAATCAAAGCTGCGTCCAGGAAAATTTATTCTTTATTTCATCAGAGATTTCAAAAATACTTATTTAAATACAATATATACGCGTGTGCCTAGAAAACAATACAAATACCTTAAATCATTAATATTGTTAAAAATATTAAATTCAATGTTTAAAGCTGGAGAATTATTTATTAAGTAATAACAAAATCTTGAATTTTACATTCTAGTTATTATATCCTTGTTCTATCTATTGGAAACATTTTATTTCGTGTGCCTCCACACACACAAAAAACATTTATTAAATTCACATCGTGCTTATATATATATTATCATGTTCAAGGATTATATTACATCATGATGGGTGAAATAACAATTATTTTGAAAAGAAATTATGACAATGATAATTTTGATGAAGCTTATAGAAATTAATATTTAGTTATATTCGATAAATCGCTAATAGAACTTATATTATAGAATATTATAATAGGTGATAACTACCTAAATGGATTAACATACACAAATACTTTTCTGATAAAATTATATTGGTAATTTAATCCGAACAAAATTTTAATATTACTTTTGAATAATTGTTGCTACTCAGATATTGGATATTTTAGTCAATAATGAAATCTTAATTGCCATTGGATTATGGATATTGAATATATCGTCGTTGCAGTTTGTTCAATTTTATCTATAGAATTTTATTATATATGTGTTTGAAAGGTTAATTACATATATGTGTGTTTGCTTGCTAAAGAATAAATGATAAAACTATACATAAGTAGGGGAAAATAATGGCAATTAGTCAAAATTATAAATAACTTAATTAAATGTTATCTGAATAATTTATATATATATATTTTAAGTGTCATAGCATCGGCCGGGACGCGAACCCGCAACCCGGGCAACTGCCTGCCAGTGCAAGGCAGTCGCGCTGACCTCTCGACCACCAATGCAACACAATTTATTTATATTTTAATATCGCCTTAGTAATAAATCATAATAAATTAAAGATTCTTTAAAAATTTTATATTTCTATGTTACATTTAACATAGATAAATATTTTCCTCTGATTTTAAAATAAGTTTGTTGTTTAGTATTATCATAGGCATAAAACATTTATGTAAAAATTAAGAGCTTGTTTGAGCTATTGATATTCTCCCTACATTATATATTTGTAAATACAAGCTCATAAAGGCAATGTCAGCTATATATGACTGGCTTTACTGATTATTAACATAAACATTTATACAATTATTTACTCCTTTAATGTGTCAATAATTTCATTTGTCATTTATTATTACTTGATGTAAATACAATGTTATCATTATTTATTAAATCAGAAGTCTTGACTTTTACTTATGTTAATTAATTAAGGGGTAACAACCATAAATTGTAATCGAAGAGATATAGACAAATTAACTAGCATATGGTTTAATATTATCATTTCATTCCCATCTTAGCTAATTAATATTTAAATCATTGTTTTAAATTTGCATTACATTAATCAGAACTAGCATTTTATTATTATTATTGAATCTATTTTTAAATTGTATTGCTACAGATAAGGGACTTAAGTCTGAAGTATACAAAGTACTAAACATCACATGATCACTATCTCATACTAGCACAATAATTGTTATTAAACAATCCAAAACAAAGCAAAACTCTTCATATAGTAGTGCCATCTTGTGCTAACAAGAGCATCCATTGATTGCTCTTGTTAGCACAAGATGGCACTACTATATGGAGAGTTTTGCTTTGTTTTGGATTGTTTAAGTATACAAAGTCTTATCATTTTATTCTCTTTGATTTTCCTTTTTTTTTTTATCAAGAAATTTTATCGTGTGCTCAAAGAATTACATTATTGTAATAACAGTTTTATGTTGCTAACAGACACTATAATAAAGGTTACATAACCAAATACCAATGGTCTGGGCATAAAAAAATCAATTGTTCAATCACAAATTGTCCATTGCTACAAGGCTCCATGTAACATTGTAGATGTATGTTGGAGCTAATTTTTCACCTCTGTTTCTGATGGTCTGAAGTTTTGCCAGAAATAATTTCTTATGGTTAACCAAGGTATGGCCATAAATAAGTGTGCACCTAGTTGACCAATAGGCAAACAACAGAAAAGTTATGATTCTTATGGATGGAAAGATTCTGTTGGATATGCTAGAAATCAGTCCAGTGAAGAGAGACACTCTAGGTTTGTATATGGATGTAATAAAGTCTCTGTCCTATTGGAGTGATGTACAATGCCTCAAAATATGTATTATTGTGTCATCATCCCATTTACATAAAAGGCAGACCAGGTCCAAGCATGAAAACCCTATATGATAGATCAGAAAATGGCATGTGAGCAGAGCACTCAGGTTTAATTTAATCAAAACATCAAAAAAGTTTGATTTGAGATGCTTTGTTTAAAATTTTTAATGATTGAATGATTGGAAAGAGTTAGCAGTAATGAGATTGGGGGGTTTCTTCATTAGTTAGGTGGTATAAATCCCAGTACATAATTTTCTGTGAATTAATCTGAATAGGTAGAGAGATAAATTTTGCAATATTTAACAGTAAAGATGACAACCAATTCCTCATGGGAGGAGGAGGGATGTCTGTAAAATAAACAGATGAAAAGCATGATGCTTCTGGAAAATATTGAGGTAGGTAAAGGATGGTGTTATAGGTATTCTGGAAACAAAAGATTAAAACAGAATGCAGTGATAGCCTATTGAGTTTTGTGTGCCTATAGAGACCCCTCAGGCTGATGGTCATGATCTTGCCCTTCCACATAAGTCTTGCACATAGTGAATTTATCTTACTAAATAAATTTTTGGGAAAAATTAATAATCAGCAATGTAATAAAAGATCCTTGGTAACACCAGGAAGTTGAGCAGTGAAGTTTTCACATATAATGACAAATAACCTTTGGATAATAAATCAATGGTTTTTTGGATTGAGAGGAGAAGAAAGTTCTGTATGCTTCTCCTCATTGAAAGGGGTAAGTTGTAGCTTGGGAAGCCCAAAAATTTTTGGAGCATGGCAGTGAAAGGAGAGAGGATGGTGTTCCCAGAGGATATCTTCCATGCCAAGGATTTATTTAAATTAAAGGTAAGTCCTGACTCAGAAGAAAAGATATGAAGGATTTTGGAAAGCTTTGGGATTAGTCTTTGTCATGAGAGAAAAACAGCCATGTCATCCATGTATGCTATGTAGGTGATTGATATCTTGAGGGTGGGTATAAATATCCCAGGGAGGTCTTGTTCAAGTCGTTAATAGATGGTTAATGTAGATTATAAATACCAGGGCACTCAGAGGAGAGCCCTGCAGAATGAAGCCTGTGGGGGTAAAAGATGGTGAGATCCTTTGATTCACAGTGATGGAAATGTCCCTGTTGTTGAGAAAATTTGCTATAATATTTATTATCCCAGATGGGACATCATATTTAGCAAGAAGGTTGATGAGGCAATGTGTTCTTATGGCACTGAAGGTAACCAGCAATGTCCAGCTGGATGACTACTGGTTTAGATTATTCTCGTGATTCTGGTGTAATCGACGACCATCTTGAATAATGCTATTGCATCAATGGTTGAAGAACTTTTCTTGGCAAACTGGTACTGGGATATTACCTTATCTTGTATCTTATCCTTGATTATCGATTCCACCCCTTGATCATTAATGGTGTCATAGAGATGGACCTAAGATTCTCAAGGGGGAAAAATAATGCATCCTTCTTGAGAAAAGGCACCATCCGTATAAGATGCAGGTTGCTAATGTCAAGGAGTTTGGTAGATATGAGATCAACCATTCTATATATGATTGGAACTGAAAATTTCTCAAGGTGAAAAAGGATAAATCATAGGATAGCATGAAGACCTGGATGTATTTTCTCCAGCATAGAGGATAGTTTCATACTAATATCTTTTTCAGTTATGCCATGAATTATAGTTATAAATTCCCTAAGGTTAGGATGATTTGACTCATGAGTATATTTGGTTAATTTGTCTTTGAAAAAGTTAAGAATTTGTGTGATCATGCTGTTACCAGCATAGAGATTATTGTAAATTATGATGAGGAGTGTGTATTTACTTTATCCTTGTGGCACAGAGCCTACCTAATGTAGCCCCTGGACCAGTTATGGGGCTGGTTTAGGAAGATTCTCAATTTTTTTGTTGAGATGTAGTGAGCAATGGCTTGTTGATTCATTTTGTATTGTTGCTTAAGATTAAGGATTAGCTCTATTGAAGCAGGGACTGCAGGCATCTGTTTCAATGTGTAGCTGATTAGATCCATTTTGTGTAGGAGGGAAGTGGGACCCTTATTCTTGGCTGTGTAAAAGGAAATTATTGTATTCAAAATATTGATGAATATGAACCATGCCTCTGCAGAATGTAAGGTGAGGATATTGATTTTCCTGAAATATATGCAACACTCAGATAAAATTGCTTCTGGAGCATTAGTCTTGAGTAGGATATGGGTGGATGACTTCAAGCATTCATACAGCTGTGGAAACTGGTCAATTGATAAATTGATCTCTAATCCAGGTGGTCTGAAAAAGGAACAGGTTGGAAGGAGGGATCAATGATGAAATAGAGGTCTGGGAAGTTGTAAGCCAGATCTATGAGGGTCACATACTACTTAGTGTAATAGGAGAAGGCTTCAGTGGAAAAGAAGCTTTCTGCACACATTAAGTGGGGTGTTTATGAAATGAATGTATCTGGAATTGAAGTGATTGTAGGTGGTATTGAAGTCTCTGAACATTAATGTAAGATAGGGATTGGATCTGAGTGGCAAATTTATTTGTTGGATTAATGAGTAAATTAACATTACATCTCTCTTGAGGTAAACAAAGACAATGTTCAACTTAAGAAACTGGTGAGATAATGTTGCGATTAGAAGATATTGATTGATAAAGTTTATTTTATATGATTTGAATGATGAATATTTAGGAATGAGAATTGCAACATCTGCAGAGGGATGGACTAAAGTTGAGTGATGGAAAGAACCCTAGATTGGCAATTTTAATTAGTAATTGTGGATTTGAGCATGAGTGCAGCTTAGTTTCTGCAAGACAGATGATATGAGGTTTAAATTGGTGAATCCAATTTGTAATTGATTCTATTCTTCCCCTCAAGTTAAAACAATGGATGTTGAAGCCAGCAAATATGAGATTCATGTAGCTCAGACTGGAGAAGTTAAGTTGTTCTTTGTCAGATTTAATCAATGAGTGAATGGGTGGTTCTATTATTCCCCTTGAGTTCAAACCATGGACAATGAAGCCAGAAAATTTGAGATTCATGTGGCTCAGACTGGAGAGGTTAAATTATTCTTTGTCAGATTTAATCAATGAGTGCATACAGTGGTTGAGATATTCGACAGAATTTATTCATTACTCATTTCTTCTGCACTGTCTTGATTATAGTTTTGTCATCCCTAGCATCCACTCTTTGATTTGCACTACTAGAGTGGGCCTTCCCAATCAACTCCACCTAAGGTGGTCTGCACTGCTCAGATTGGGATATTTCCTGGGGACCATTCCTTATGGAACTACCTCTGTACTAATGTTTTCAGGTGTGTATCATGGTTTTTGATTAAACCAGCTGATATCAGCTTTCTTAATAAGTTTGAATTTAATTTGCTTTCTGTAGAATCTTTGTCTCTTGGGCATTGCATTCCTACTCATCCTATTTATACCATTACAATATATACACAGACACACCCAGGTCTCGTTTTATGCAGATTTATTTAATGCGATTTTGAAGTTATGTGATTCATATTTCTTCTTAATATCTTTGTATGCAGTTTTTCTTTATGTGATAAAAATTATTAGATCAGAAGTTGAGCTCCGATAATGCGCTATTACTTTAAATATTATAAATTTCGAGCACTCGCATCATATTTAAAGTAATAGCGCATTATCGGAGTTTGACTTCCATCTAATAATTTTAATATTTTCAGTGCTTTATAATAGTACTGTAATAGATTTTATGCAATAAAGAAGTTCATAATTCACTTAAAATCATGATTTCTCCTTTTATATACACACATTAAATTTTACAAGATTATAATGCAAATCTGTTCAAACGTTATAGATACCTATACTATATATATTGTTGTTTTTGCATTTTAAATCACGTTCTATTTTTGCTTTTTCAAAAAAGATTACGTAATCAATTAATCATTTAGTGTCCACAAGTAATAAATTTTACATGACTATAATGTAAATATGTTCAAATGTTATAGATGAAAAATACTATGTTTTGTTTTTGCATTTTAAATCATGTTCTATTTTTGCTTTTTATAAAAAGGGTACGTAATCAATTAATCATTTATTGTATGCAAGTTTATTTTTAAAAGGTGAGTAATAGTGGTAGGCACAATTAAATTTGATCATTAAAATTTGATTTTGAATTGTAATTAACAATTTAAAAATTACATAATGTGATCTGAAATTAATGTGATGTGGAACGATGAAATTTGATTTTTAAACAGAATTGAAAATTAAAGACAAAAATAAGAATCTAATTTTTAATTGTTAGTTTTAATTAAATTTTGCCCAACAGTGGTTAGTCGGTATCTTTTTATTATCGTAAGTCTAAGTTATTTTAAACTTTTAGTTTACCCTAATGGAGAAGAAAAAACACCCAAGAAAATGAATTTCTGTGGAAACAAAAATTTCAATTTTAGATCACTTAGTGAAATGGGAAGAATCAACAGCAATTGGAAAATGTTTTAATTGTATTTCCTCTTGACTTCATTTAAGGAGAAGCTACAGTACCTCACATCACATCATAACGAATCTGATGCCTCAAATAGCAATAATGATTAAAATATCATACATGTATGAAAAAATGTAAATTACACATAAAAATATATTGTTTTGAATAAAATTAAATACTCTAGTTAATAAAAAAAAGTAAAAAAAGTTTGTCTTGTATCAATTTTTTTCAAATTTGAAATTTTTTATTAGTCATATTTTATTTTCTTATATTTTTTATGTGAATTTTAAAGTAATTTTATGTTGTTGCTTTGCTTTTATGTGATTTTCAAAAATTACAGTAACCTATTCCCCATTTTTCAAGGTAAGTTAAGTCTATTTTTGTGTGATTTGTTTTGTGCTCATTTTTGAGGAACCTATCTACCGCACAAAATGAGACCCAGGTGTATATATATATATATTTATATTGAGATGAATTAAATATAAAATAACACAATAAGTTGTTTAAAAGATAGTATTAATTATAATTTATTATATTTAAAAAGATACTATAGAGATAGAATAGTTTAATTATAACAATAAATATTTTATATTATAGGTTTAAAGTAATTATTTTGTTTAAAATATTATTTAAAAGGTAGTTAATTTAATATTAGTTTAGAATGTGCTGAAAGTATCACATGGTTAGAGGTGATTGTATGAATATGTGAGGTTTCAAAAGTTAAAGAAAGAAAATTTTAATTTTAGCTTGTTAACAAAAGTTTGATCCATAATAAAGTATAACAAATATAAAGTCTAGAAATAATATTAGAAAAGTAATAATTAAAAATTATTATTATTTTATTTAGGTGTAACATTTTATTTTTAAATCAATTTTAAGTTATTAAAATTTTTAAAAATTGTTTTAACTAGAATATTTAATTTTTTTGATAAAAATATTTTATATTTAAGGTATTAAATATTTTTGATATTTAATAATTGATGAATCATAGTTTTAAAACTTAATTTTGAAAATGATATTGATGTAGTTATGTAAATGAACATATTTTTACAAGGAATATTGACCAATGAAATTATTAGATTAAAACCAGTAAAAAAACAGAAGGTGAGGCCATTCTAGACAGATTTTTAGTGAATAACAGATTTACATTAAGACAGAGTTAATTTGAAATTTATAACTATGATTTTTATATTGTGACAGTATTAATTTCTTTTAAATTATTATTAATTTACTTGAAGTGTTTTGAAAAATATAATTTGAATAATTATTTAAATAATGGTTCACAACACCAAATTTCCCTGTCAGATTATTCTTTTTGAAACATAGCTTATGATCTCAATAATTCTATGGAGTATGATAGTAGCTAAAATATTTGGACAATTAACACCAATGTCAAGGAATAAACTGCAACAAGACTGGAGAAGATTTATGAAATAACTTTGAAATGTTTATAAATAGTATGTCTGCCTGAGTGAACATTTATTTGAAATAACTTTATCATATTACAATGAAGCTAATTTATTAAAGGTAATTAAGAGGAATTGGATATTTATTAAAAATCATTATCATAGTATTAAATTTGAAAGAAAGAAAAGAAAGTTAAGACTCTGCATCTAAGTTTAAAAATAATGTTTTTATGGTATGATAGTGCGACTGTTTATTATATAATTGATAGTAATAATTTACATTGAATTTGTCTTTAAAGTAATCAAAATGGACTTACATTTAATAATGATGTATTTAAGGACAAATTGAAGAAGATGAAATTTGAATAACTTTTGTACTTTTAAAAGAACTTGCTATTGATCAAATTAATAAATAAATTATATACTTTGAAAATAACTTTATTTGGAATAAATGAGCTCTGATTCATTTCTTTAAAAGATTGAAATTATACTAGATAATAAATTCCTTGAATGATATGGCTGTCATTTTACATGGAAAAGAAAAATATCTAGTGGAAAGATACATGTTTAAAAGGATAAAAATTGTAAATTTTTTAAAGAAAAAAATATTTATCTTAATTTATAAACTACATGTCTGCTGATACATGTATTAAGTAAATAACATATTATATAATATTTTAACTAATGTTTTTGACCAATGGGGATGCAAATATTATTTGTGCTACAGTTATTGTAATATATCTGATACATACAATGGCTGAAATTAATGGAGAGTACATACTTAGAAAAAACAAATATTTTCACATAAAATGGATCTTTGAATTATTAGTTTACAAATATATTACATGTCTGGATAAAAATTTTAGGGAGGACAAGAATTAATGTTTTATTTTTCAGGATGGCTAATATTCTTCTTGGATTTTCTTGGATTTTATTATTATTAGTTGTGTATTTTTTTCTTCAAATGTCACCAAGACAGGAGTATGATTGTACACAAAGCTTTCCAATTGTAACTAGGCAATGGTGTAAAATTTCTGATAAGTGTTCAGCTTATGAGCAGGAGGAGAGAAAAAAATATTTTCATAACTTTAAAACTTTATCATTTATTAATATTAAGTTTAACATTAATATTTATAATATTATAATTTTTTTTATTTAAAAAAATAACCTGTTGTTATTATATTTTAAATTTAATCTTAAAATAGATTAACTTTATTATTATGTTAAATAAAAAATGGGTATTCAGAAAGTAATTTTCTGAATAGGATAAATTATAGTCATAATTGTTTTTTTTAATGTATGGTCCAAGAAGTAGATCACTGTAAATGATTTTAATAATGGTTGAGATCATTTGTAATTTCTTTTTATTATTTAGATTACATTTTGCTTAATAATTTTTTTAAAAAAATTATATATCCTAATTATTATTTTTAATTAGTATTTCATATTGCTTGAATTTAATATTAACCCTTTTCCCACCTCCTACGAGGCTCCTCGTAGACATCTGACGTCACTCTAACTCTGCCAGTTCTTATGCTAAAAAATTTGTTTGATAGGTTTTGAATAGGTTTTTAAAAGTTCTGTAAGATGGTGCCCTCTTCCGATTTATTTTACAAGTAAAAAATAAAAAAAAACGCATTTAAACCTAAACAAAGAAAGAACATCGTTTGTAATTGGTTGTTAGTGAGCTCTCAGCTGAAAAAGACATTCTGATTGGCTGGAAAGAACAAAGAAATCGCCTGATCAAAGAACATAAAGAAAAACGCTGAGATTTTCATTTCGAATGCAATTTTAAGTATTAAAAAAATATAATTTCAGAAATTAAACTAGTTTTTTTAAAAAAAAACTAAAAAAACAAAATTATTTTCGAAAAATATTGAAGATTTTAGTAAAAATATTAAAGAAATATTTAAAAGAAATATTTACTTTTCTATAACGTAAAAATCGACCTTTTTGTTTATATTATAGCTTTTATGTTGCCGAAATTGAATATTTTAGAATAAATAAATAGCAATTTATTTTTGAAAGAACTTTCGTTCTCTTCATAACCTGAAAAATTAGTAATATACTTTTTATAAATGTATCTGAGTTGAATTTAATATTATAGGTGAATATGTTTTAACAATAGGCTTTGTCTTCAGTTTGTGAGTTGGCCAATTAAAATATTTGATTTTTACCTCATACAACCAATAATATAATTAGCGGTTAAAAGGTTAAACAAGTATGATGTTAAGTGAGTTATTCAGTGTAGAAGATAAAGGATGATGGTCAGGAGAGTAATATTCATATGAAATACTAGATGTTAGGGATAGGTTGATATCTGTTATATGTGAATTACATTTTCAGACTTTAAAGTTATTAAAATATACACATAACAGGATTGTATGTCATTTTCCATGAACAGTTGCATTTCATTATTGTCAATAAGTGCTGTAATAGAACCATGACTTGAATCTTAAGTGCTCAATGAATATGGACATATCATTATGGTTTTGCACTGTATCCATGATGATATTATTTTACTTGTTTAAGCTATTATAAGTTGGTAAAGTAATGACTAAACTGTTTGACATTGATAATTTCATGAGAAGGGCAAGATGAAGTGTATAGAAATTTCTTTCACAATTGATGTTGAGATGATTGATAATTCTCATAGTATATAACATAAGAGAGAAATGATGGATATTCCTACAAGTAGTGGGGGTCACTTAGCTCAAATAGATGCATATTTAAAGTGGAAAGTGAAAATAATGAAAATGGTTTTGGATGATATGATGAATGAAAGAGTATAAAAATGAAAGAGATGCAAACATCAAGCAATATAATTTATTGATAGTTCTTTAAATTTTATTATAAATAATTCAAACCCATTTAAGTTACAAAAAATTATAAAATTATCTCTTAAAATTTTTGCATAATAGTTATTTTTTATAGTTGGAAGTATTCATATTTTTATTTAAAATTTTCTGATATTCAAATCTCAGGATGATACTTGGCTAAACTTCAAAGAAAGTCATTAATAATTTTTCTTTTAATATGTTATTTGTTGGACTTTAAGAAGTGTATTTTAAAATATCAAGTTATATTGATGCACTGCAACATAAGAAGTATATTTTATAACAGTATAAGTGTAATATTAAGTTTTCTTAGAAATTGGGAAATTTATTGTAACTATTCCCAGTACAAATAATAGAATATTATTTTACTGAATGAGGATTACATATTGTCATTACTGTTGTAAGTTTTATTTTATTTAAAATGGCTGAAGGGAAGGCTATTTTTATTTTTTTTCTTGTCATTTATTTGTAAGATTTACTGTAAATATTTTTTATGTTAAGTAATGTCAATTCTTATATATTTTTGTAAGTATTTTTTTTTATTATGTTATAACCTTATTGTAATATTATAATATTGTTTAATTTATAAATAAATTTGTTAACTGTTTTAAAACTGATATTTTAGATGAGTTGTAAGTTGTTATTTGATTTTTCATTCTACATGCATAATCCTCAGAATAAATAATTTGAAATGGTACTTATTTGGCACATGATCCATAAAGATTACTTAGATATTATTTTATTATATTTGATTGAATAACAAACTATATTATTATTATTATTATTATTATTATTATTATTATTATTATTATTATTATTATTATTATTATTATTATTATTATTATTATTATTATTATTATTATTATTATTATTATTATTATTATTATTATTGTTATTATTATTATTATTATTATTATTATTATTATTATTATTATTATTATTATTATTATTATTATTATTATTATTATTATTATTATTATTATTATTATTATTGTTGTTGTTGTTGTTGTTGTTGGAGATATGTTCATTAGTGACTATTTTAAAAGATACAACATCAATGAAAGATATACTTGATATTGTCACAATATTAAAATACATTATATTTTATAAATGCCACATCAAACAAAGAAAGATGTACAATGTTTATTTTAAATCTTATTATATTATTTATGTTTTATTGTTAAACATTAATTATTAAATAGATTTAATGTTGAGAGTCGTTAAGTTGTTTTAGTTACTTATCGGTGTTATTATGTTGAATAAATAGTTAGATATCATGTAAAATCCCTCATTATATTTAACTGCAGGGTGTTAATTAATTAATTCATTTTGTTATTAGTTTTTTAGAAATGAACCTGAGATTATTATTATTATTTTGGAGAATTATGAATTTTCTATTGCAAGATGATAAATAAAAAATTATTAGTTAATGTTAAATGTCCAATTAGTATTTTTATTAAAGGGATATTGAGTAATTTATTGTTATTTCTGTAATAAGTTTACAAATTTATTTTAGGATTATTATATGCTTGTGTATAAAGACATGATAGTATTACAAAGTATTTCTGTTATGTGAATTTAGTGTGGTAATATTTTTATGCCACTGGAAATTTGTCTTTCCGGATGTATCCTCAATGTTTTAAGCCAGGGTACCTTATTGAATGTCTCATATTAAGAGTTTCATAATTATATCTGTTATTTTGATAAAACCATATATTAAATATAATATTGAGCAAGTTTTATAAATTGAATTTATAAGTAAAATGAATGGATTGGATATTTTATTTGGAACCCTAATTATTTATTGTAAATGTAACTTTTATTATATTTAATCTATTTAATTATTTATATTTAATTATTGAAAGATATTGTTTTATTAGATATTGCATTTTAATAATGTATCTTGAGCTAGTCAGAATAATATTATTTTAATAGTCATTGTTCACATAACCCAATTGCAGTTTAGTATTGTTATATTCTTGTTAGCCAGATTCTGTTGTTCAGAGTTCATCTTTTGCTAAGGGTACAATATATATTATAAGGGACTTGAACTCAGATTTTCAAGCTCTTTATATCTATCCAATCCATCTTATACAACCAATACACATGATCATATACACGAAATGAATGGATAAAGAATTGGAGAGTGGAAAATATTGAAACGTGTCCAGTAAAGTTAGAAGATTTTTTATCTTAATATAAACTGAGCTCTGATTGTATATATGTGTAAAAAAAAAAAAAAAATATTGTTTATCTAATTTTTAGATTTCCGTTGTATCAAATGCAAAAAAAGAGGGGGGGGGGTACCAAAGAATTCAACATATGTTGCACACTAAACAACATTTTGTAATTTATTTTTTCTTCTGTCACAAATTCTTACCTAATTTTAGACGTCTTTTATCACATATATTACAATGTTAATCAACAATTTTTATAATAAGTAAAACAAAACTAACTATTTCATAATATTTTACCTTTTACTGTATTTCATTAAGCAGATACAATTTCGGCCTATATCTGTTCAAGACAATTGAGTAAGTCAATTGAGTCGAGGTAACAGTGCAAAATAATTTCCACATCAACTTTCTCGTTTTAAAAACTATCCAAATAAATATTGCAATACATAAATATAATCTATGTACATTTTGTCAAATTAAATTATTTACACTTCAAATTTGTGCAATTAGATGAAAATGCTTTCTAAACCTGTGTCAATATGTCAAAAGAAAAATAATAAAATCAATAATCAAACAGTTATTTTTATAAAGATATATAAATTTAGAAAGATTTACAAATATTTAGGAGAACCATCAAATAACAGAAATAACTTCGATATGAAAATAACTAGTACCTTATAAATGTCTAAATATTTTATTGTAAATAATTTTTCTTCTGAAACAATTCAAAATTTCAGAAAATTAAAATGAAAAGAAAACAAAAAAAGAAGAAAATTCAAGTTTGAAATCTCATCAAAAAATTTGAGCATATAAGAAATTTGCTTTCCTTGCATAGCAACTAAATGACATATAATGATAAGCATTAAAATGAAACATGAATCAATAAAAGGTCCATATTTTGAAAGTCTGTTCATATTAGTTTTATCTACTAACTGGTATGGTTGAGTTAGAATTGTGCAACCTTTTTACTGTAGGCTGCAAATTTGTTTGTTTATAGGAAATACACAAACACAAGAGATTATCTACAATAAAAGTATCTGATACAGCAGACATTACCAACAATTCTAAATAAGATAAAACCATCAGAATTTTATACTGAAGAAATTCTAGACCTAATTTCAAAAGCAACAAAATTAATTAATATTTAGACAAAATAAAAAAAAATTACATATATGTTATTGATCCAGCATTCTTTTTTTTTTTTTTTTTCATATGTCATAGCATCGGCCGGGACGTGAACCCACAACCATCTGCAACCAACTACTTGCTTGCATGGCGGCTGCGATACCTCTCGGCTAACAACACAAGACTTCTTTTTTTATTTTTGTCAAGCAAAACCTCATTTTATTCGTGTTGTAGCTATTCATTCATATTTCACATTAAATTTTTATTCTATATCATCAACAACATATTTATATCTAATTAAATGATGTTTAAGATAACAGAACTATATGTTAGTAAAGAGGCAAAAACTCTCCATATAGTAATGCCACCTTGTGCTAACCAGAGTAATCAATGGATGCCAGAAGGCTTGTGCATAAAATCCCTATCTATGAGATGGCGATCATGTGATGTTTAGTAGTAGAACTATATGTTAATGAACTAAACTTCAACTAGTGGCTGTTTAATATTAAAAACTTGGTCTCAAAATATATTTCTCCCATTCCACATTCTTCAATGGGGAAAAAAATTCTGTAGATCTGTAATTTTTGATTTAGGTTATTCATGTTTCTCAACTTCCAATTTTTTTTGACAATAATGGAAATGTTGGAATTTGATTACATTCCATAATTTTAAGGATTATATTTGAATGGACGCAAATATTTTCCCACTGTTTTTTATCCTACATTCATTTTTTTAAAAGTGTCATAGCATCGGCCAGGACGCGAACCCGCAACCCGGGAAACTGCCTGCAAGTGCAAGGCAGTCGCGCTGACCTCTTGACCACCAATGCAAGACTCCTACATTCATTTTAAATACAAAATCTCTATATTTTTACAATAAATCATCATTAATCTAAAACATTACTAAGTGCATCAAAATCATATTATTTTCTGTAATACTGTTGTAATACTTTATAATTCAGTGTTCAACATTTGTTACTAAACAACTTTAATACAAAACTTATGACTGCAGAAAATTTCTCTCCTAATACTATCATCTTTTATGCACACACACAAAAACATTTTTTTACCTGATTTTCTATGGTTATGAACTATATTTTTCTTCTCAGACTATTACTTTCTCAATATGATACATAACTTGAATATCAAAAAAATCACCTATTTTTTGATATGAAACTATTACCCATGAAGAAATAATTTTAGTCTTCATACATTGATTTATTTTCTTTTGGTACATTATTTGTTTGGTTTGAATTTAAGAAAATCATTTCTTTCATTAAGCACAAACATATGAAAAAATCATACAATAAAATGGATAAGATTTATATAATAAACTTGGCTTTCTATCATTGGATTACAATGTAGAAAACTAAAGCTAAGATACATTTTGACTATACCAACATTTGATAATATATATATATATTATACCCCCTGTGCACTAAATATTATACATTTATACTCTTGGCAATTGAAAAGTGTTCTGTTTTGATCATGAGAAAAAAATGATTACCGAAATCCATTACCATTTCAATATCAAGTTACAAACTCAATTCTATCTAATCTTTTTATACTACATTTTGGTTTCAACTCTAAACTTATTTACTAAAATCACTAAACAAATATAGCTTTAAAAATTCATATTTTTATCCAGAATCAATCGATTCTTAATATGAATGCCAACCCCCCCCCCCCCATTCTTATGCTGCTAAGATATTTTATAATTTTTTTTTAGGCTTAAATTTACCTTCTATCTTTGACAAAAATAGAACTACTGATCAAATATATCATGTAAAAGTAATTTAATTTATCAAAATACAAATCTTCTCTTCATCCCTATTGATCCTATGATGCTAGCCTTGCATCATTCTTAATAATCATTTTTGAACAAATATCATAATAATATTTTTACAAAAAAGTTAATCCACTTATTTATAGTGATTAATTTTTTAAATTCTGAAAAAAATCAAAAAATGTGAAACTGTCACTATTCTATTAGATGTATCCTCTATATTCAACTCAGTACCCTTTACTAAATTTGTCCAATTGGTATAAAATGTATATAACATTGTCATTTCTATCTATATTTAATTAGTAACTTGAAGTTGAATCAAAATATATACAGTGCCGTGAATGAAATGATGTTACCTGCATTTATCTTGCATAATTTTATCCCTTAAGAATCTTCATTGAGTTCTTTTTTATTTTATATTTTAACTTCTGCATATTCACATAGATTGTAATGTATTAGAAATTCATATCCCATGTTTTTAAAGCAACATTAAACATATGCTACAAATAGACATATTTAATTATTCTCTTTTGGTAAACGTTTCTGCCTTTGAGATCCATGATAAATATAGCAAATAGTTTGTTTTTCAATTTAGCATAAACAAGTCATCAGTTTGCATAATTCTGACTGATGAAACACTTCATTACATATTTCAAATTCACAGCCACTTATTTTCTAATCAATTAGCATTAATATTCAGAACAATATCTCTCATCTGGAAAAAAAGTCAATTTGTTTCTTCTCTAAAATATATCTTTCCATTCATGCTAAAGTTTCATTCAACAATATTCTTGTTGTACCAAAACAACTTTTTATATCCCTAGAATTAAATAATTCACTTTTAAAAAACGTTTTCTCTGCCTTGAGTTAATTTGGAGTAAAAAAAGGAAGACTCCATTTTCATCATAATAGAACACATGCTAAATTCTGTCGCTTGTTTTTACATTCCATTAATTTTAAATGCAAACAATGATTAATGTACTCATCTCAGAACTACATCCTAGAAATCTCAATTTTTTTAATAGTTTCACTGACAGATATTTCTTACTCTTGTGCAACATGTTTATAATGAATACAATGCTTTCTGTAGTTGAAACACTAATACATATCTTCTTTATTTATAAACAATTTTAAAATCATGGGATAAATAATTGTTTACTTATTTCTAAAGCTTGAAAAATACTTTAGATTTAGTGTCTCATATTACCAACTACTTACTTATTAAAAATATTAAAAATTTAGTATCTAGAACTCCCTTATCAATCAATATATTTTTATCAGCTGGGATGAACTATTCTCATTTTGATATCATATGTCTTCATACTACTATAAATTATTCATTATTTGAATTAACTACACCATAAACATATAGAAATATCATATCTACTATTATAAGAAATAAAACTTTACCTTCACAAGTTCTTATAGATAACACAGAAAGAGAACTATTTTCAAATTCAGAAGTGCATTAGTCAATTTTTACTTTTTAGTGTTTTCTAATATGTCATTTTGCCTTTAATTCCATCCCTCCTAAATTATATCCCTTTTTATAAAATAAGATAATATCATAATAAGAGATCATATCTAGCTTCCTGTGCATATATTATCCCCCCACATGAAAACTTCTCAAATTGCTTGCAAATTGGTAAAGAAAGTACTACCTTTATTTATTTTTTAAAAAGCACTATGGCATAAATAATTATGAATAAAAAATATTTATTATTAGAACTGTTTTATAATTATGTAGAATCTTTTTTTAAAAAAAGTCTGACATCAAAAGTTATAACAACCGTGAGAAAAAAGTTAATTAAAATTAATATCTATGTTAATGATATTATTTAAACTAATAAACTATACAATAAAGAAAGCACTTTTTTACTATATGGTGTTAAACGATGGAACATTCATTTAGTAGCTACTCGCCAAAGATTCAGATTTTAATTATGTGTATATTCGATTATATGCTTATGTTACTCTTTTTACATTTCAACATATTAAAACATGTATAATCATCTACATAAATAATTGTTTTTATTAAACAAATGTTTTTTCTAATTTTTAAA